>JZKD02S1720956.1:100905-113389 GCA_000966675.3 Picea glauca
ATTCTCCTTTCTGCATCCTTGTATTCTTGAGTTGAGTTCTTATATCCATCTTCCGATTTATGTTCTTTCCTTCATATAATATGGTTAGGGTATCAAACATTTATTTGGGAGTATTCTTTGATGACACTTGAGGAATCAATTGATCTTTGATAGAATTTGCAATGATTATTTTGGCCCTAATTGTGTCCTTTTGGTGTTTTTCTTTAGCTGCAACATCGATGGATTCTGGTACATCTTCTTTAATGAATATTTCTAGGTCATTTTTTTCAATAATGAGTCCAATCCTATACTTCCAGGCACAAAATTTTTCCACACCTTCTAGCTTGTCAACAAGATTAGTGCTTGTAGACATCTTTTACCTGGTGCTAGGAAAATGACCAAAAAATGAAAGTGCTCAAAATTGAATTTTGAACTTACCAGGAGGTGTGCTTGGTTGTGGCGAGTATCTTGATGTGTTTAGATTTCAAAAAATCCAACTTTCCCCCCTTAAAACTTGACCAACGGATTTTTGGTCTGGTGCTTCTGGTTTTCTGGTACTTCTGTTACTCCGGTACTTCTGGTTTTCTGGTACTGGAGAAAACTAGGGTTTCACTTTATGAGAGATATAACCATTGAAAAGGTGCGCTAAAGGTGCCAAAGAGTTCCTTGGGCTAGGGCGCACTTTTCTAGATGGCTCTCGGGCTAAAATTCCTCTTCAATAAAATCCCTAATTTTCCTGTACGACAACAATGGTGTTTTTCTTCTTCTTGTGAAATCTGCTCTCTTCAGCTTAGCTCTGAAACCATGTTAGAGTTTAAGATATTATTAGGTTTCTTTTCAATTCACTAGATACCCATAGCATAGATATGATCACTGAGGAATACACAATCACAAGAGACACATCATTTATCTTGGGAAATCTTCATGGGGGAGAAAACCCAACAAAAAATTCCTTAATATAGATAGCCAATACAATGCCAAGAGAATGAACCAAACAATAGAGAAAGTCCTCTCCAAGTAATGTGGCTCTCTCTCTCTTCCTTCTTCTCCAATTGAAGCTCCAAACTTGCACTCTAATGATCAAGTGAGTGAGTGAACAAATGAGGAACTAGCCTCCTTTATTTATACAATCTGGCATGAGCTAAAACGAAGTGTCTTTTCACTGGTAGGGATGACTTCTCTTTTTGGGTGGTTAGAACCACCTTAATTAATTCTGGGGGCCGACTTGTCACTTTTCTTATTACAATTAGGGTTTTGACCAATCCACAAAAGGGGATTTTGTCATTTACAATGTCCGACATGATCAATCCACAAAATGGGATTGATCTAATGAATAATACATCAATAATAAATAGAATACTCTTTGCAGTTACAATATTTCACCATTGTCTGTACAGGGTTGGATCAATCTCGTTGGAATCAGAAGAAGAGACACTTAGTTTCTTCAGATTTGTCACTATTGGTGTAGCCATAGGATTATAGTTCAACATCCAAAACTTCTTCAATATCTAAACTGTGTACTTCCCCTGACTCAGGAAGATATCATTAGTTCTCTGCCACACCTCTAGTCCCAAGAAGTAGTGCATCATGCTAAGGTCCTTTATCTAAAACTCATAGGCAAACACATTCTTGCATTTAACAATAAGGCTCTTTGTACTGTTGAGGAATAAATCATCAACGTAGAGGACCAAAATCAGGGACTCACCATTAAAATTATTGTAGTACAGGTTGGGATCAATTTTTTTATTGTTGAAGCCCAAACTCATCAGGTGTCCATCAATCCTCTCATACCAAGCTCGAGGTTCCTGCTTGAGTCCATACATTTCCTTCTTCAATCTACACACATGAGACTCCTTCTTGTGTATCACGAAACCATCTGGCTTCTCGATGTATACTTCTTCCTCAATCTCTCCATTTAGAAAGACTATCTTCACATCCATCTGATGTAGTATCTAACCCATGGATAATGCAAGGGAAATAATTGTCCGGATAGAAGTGTATTGAGCAATAGGAGAAATTGTCTCCTCATAATATATTTCCTCCACTTGAGAGAATCCTCTAGCAACAAATATTGCTTTGTGCTTCTCTATTCTCCCATCAGCTATGTGTTTGATCTTATAGATCCACTTGGAATTCATTGTAGACTTCCCTTCAGGTCTCATAACAATATCCCACACATCATTATTCATGATGGACTGATACTCCTCCATCATGGAATTTCTCCATATTGGATGAATAGATGCATCCTCATAACATGAAGGCTCAAAATCAATGATGTGGCTCATAACTGCGACATAGCCTGAATATCTATGAGGTCTCTTTCTCTCTCAGAAGGTACCACGAGGAGCTGCATGTCCTTCTGCCTCCTGCAGATTTTGATGAGCCCATGTAGGTCTCTTCCGATCTACTACAATATCTTTGGGAACATTGAATGGAGCTACATGATCAACATGATCAATTGGATCAATAGGATCAACTGTCTCCCTCTAAACTGTTGGAGGTTGAGGGGGAGAAGGAACCATCTCTTCCTATCTCTCACAATCAATCTCCATTTGAGATCCTCTAGATCTATTGAAGGCTACCTCCTCCTCTGTCTCTACTTCCTCTGACATTGAAGGTATCTCTTCCTCCTTCTATGGAGGTAACTCAATCCCTTCTCCCTCTGGATGTAGTACCGCCTCCTTCTCTGTGAGTGCCTCTACATACATCAAAACCACTTCCATGCCTGCTTCCTAAACATCTCATGGCTAGACTCATGTATTAGGCCTGCTACACTTGCTCCCTTTGAGTATCACAATGTGTTTGCCTCCTCTACTAGATTTACCACCATAGTTGTGCTACAATCGGTATTGACTGGCTATATCCATGATCATTGGAATTGTCTCTGCTATTTGGTATGATCCAGTCCTAGAGGTATGCTTCTCCTAGATACATCCTGTATCTGAGAATTATGTCTAGTAATGTCTCTCCTTGACATCATGTTGGAAGGTATTGTCCTCCATGTCAGCCTCTCTGCATGATCCAACTCGCTCCCTGTTTCTAGGATAACCCTAGTCCAAAACGACTACTTCCACACCAACCATGTTTTTGTCCCCTATGTCTTTAATCATCAGATTTATGGATTCTCCAAGTAGATCTCAAAATGTAGTATTCCAGATATAAAATAGTATGCAAAACATAAATAATTAGCTAGAAATGGCAGAGAAACAATGATATAACCAGAAAAATACCACAATAATACCAAAATAACACCGGAAAGAGCACTTTGATTACTGAGAGCAATGTTCACTTGCCTCTTCGAGGGGGAAACCTCTAGTAGAGGAGAGATCTATTACAATAATATACAAGACAATATTTCTCATACCCTATACTTCTATTTATACTAAATCTATCTATCCAAAAGAACAATCAAGAGGATGATCCTTCTAGAAGCGAAAGATTCAATTAGGTCTTCTTACATTTGACTTATTCTTCCTTAATACTAGGCCTTATTAGTATTGACCTTTATTAAATGGAATTATATTATTCTACCCACGTGAGGGGTTAGGGAGGTTAGGTTAATAACATGCCCTCCCCCTTGAAGAACAAGCTTTTCCTCAAAGATTCAGATGAAGGAATTGTTGTAGAATGGTGGTCGACTCCCAGGTGGCATCTTCTGGAGGGGTATATTCCCATTGGACTAACACTTTCTGGATGGTGCGCTGATGGAGACGATGTTATCTTTGGGCCAAGACTGCTTGTGGTTGCAACCATATGGAACCTTCTTCATCCAACTCAGGGAGACTAGTTTGATTTTGACACTTAGTTCCAATCACCTTCTTTAAGAAGGAAACATGAAAAAGAAGATGTAGCTTCGAATGACTGGGTAGAGATAACTTATAGGCCACCAATCCCACCCGCTTGAGCTCTGTATAAGGACCATAAAATTTGGGTGCAATTTTCTGATAGTGGTGATATTTGATTGAAGTTTGGTTATAAGGTTTTAGTCGAAGAAATACCTGGTCCCCTTCAACAAAATGGCGTTCGGAATGACCTTGATATGCTTGTTGCTTCATGTAATTTTGAGCCATGACCAAATTTTCTTTGAGGGCATGAAGAATAGCCTCGTGGACTGTTATATTTGTGTCAACCTCCTGAAACTTCAAGACCCCTGGAATATAATAGAGAATTGATGGAGGCTTTTGGCCATAGAATACTTCAAAAGGAGTCATGCGAGTTGTTAGCACTAAGAGTCACCCTCAAACTACAAGAGGATAATCCCAATACCCATAAATATGTTTGAGGAGGTAGGTTTATGAGTGGAGGTCAAATGGACAAAGCTCAGTACAAGAATGTTAAAACACAGAAACTGAACTAAAAATGCAATAGGAAATGAGTTCCTCATTAACTTTAGTCAGTGGTTTAAATTTATGGGTGAGTAGAAGGAATACTTATTGAGAAAGGTGGACAAGTCTTCCATGAGCATCCGACCTTCAAGCATCTCGGTGAAGAAAAACTCAGGCACAAGAGCACTCTTGAACTTAAGTTTCAGACACTGAAATATATCACAACAACATAATAATCAAACCTCCATTACATGCAACTACAACAACTCGTATGGATCCTCCATGCACGAGCATTTTAGTATAAGAGGGAAAAGGAAACAAGGAAATTAATAAAACATGTCACATCAACATTATAATTAACCCTAGATTACAATACAACTACAACCCTCGTCTGGATCCTCCACGCACAAGTGTTTCAACAAAGATTTAAACAAGATAATGAAATAAGCTGACTTCTATTAATGTGAAAGTATCAGGTCTCATACAAAACCAGAGAACAACTCTGTTATCAAAATATTACAAAATATAGAGCTCTGCTCAACTAGTTGACGACCATAACAAAATCTTGAACTGATCTATTTATACTCAGATCAGTCCACAATTGCCAGGAGTGTGATCTGGCCATCCCATTCAAGGCTTTACGTCTGTGTAACTTTCTGTCAGACTGTGCGTGTATTCTTCTGTCAGACACAAGCTCATATCAACATGGGCCTGTAGGAAAAACTGTCCATCGTGGTAGCTCGAGCTGACAGTTTTGACTCCATGGCCAGATCCTCCTTGCTTTATATTTATAGAGTGAGTCGAGGTTTCAACCACCACTCCTTTTTCCTTAACTACTCTTTTCCTCGGGATCTCAATGAGTCTTAACGCCCAGGGGCGATGATGTGCTATTGTCATATTTGAGGCTGAATAAGTACATGATTGCAGGGCCGTCAAAGGTGTTTTGGATCCACACTGCTTTTGAGCTCGCAATTCACCACCTTTCTCCCCATAGCCCTTTCTCCATACCGTGGTTTCAATTGCGGGACCGCTCAATAATTTTATCGTCGAGCATGTTCCATCCCCGCAATGAAGCGTGGCCGTCGATCCACAATCTGGGAAAGCCTCACTTTTTTTTCCAAGCACCGCTCTTGTATGGACCCTACATCAACACATGATTATGGAAGTTTCCAAGGGAGGTTTGGGTCCACACCGCTTCAACCCCCACAATTCACCACCAACTGCCATGTACCTCTTCCGCTATAGCATGGTTTCGATTGCGGGACCACTCTAGAATTTTAAAGTTCGAGCATGTTCTGCTCCCGCAATGAAGTGTGGCCGTCGATCTGTTGCAATATGTGATTTGGGTAACCCTGCTATTTTAGTGCCCCTGCTAAAATTTATCCATCTGCCAATCTCCATAATCCTTTTAACCATGTTTAGAGATGGAGCCAATTTTGGTGCTTGGGAGCTTTGAATGTCGAGCAAGAATATATGCTGGAGGACAATATCCCGAATCTGATGTGGTGGCATGACATCATTTTTTTGTCACAAATACTGTTGGATGAGTTCCATTTGTCTTTGACACTTCGACACTTCAGGCTTCGAGAGTTCTGGATTGTGAAATATGAAAAACTCCTGGAGTGGTACGGGCTCGTAGTGATGTGGTAGCATGAAATGAATGTTATGCATCCTCGGCGGATAAGTGCCATGTGTTGTGTTGGAAAACATACATGGAGAGGTAGGGCCTAAAGAGACATGGTATCCTGCCATCACTTTGAGACTTCGTCTCTTCGGGACTTCGGGATGTTTGGATGGAAATATCCCAAAGTAACTTTCTCCCGGTTGACGTAGAAGGCTCACGTTACTTTGGGACTTCGGGGTTCAGGCGATTTTGAACACGGACATGAATATCTCCTGAAGTGACTTTATTCCAGTTGATGTGGCAACCTCTCATCACTTTGGGACTTTGGGACTTCGACACTTCTATCTAGTCGTTAATCCTTGCGTGACCCTAAAACTCTGAATGTCTGGGAGCCTCTAATCTGAGCTGCACATGGGATCTCCACCGTTGAAAATTTGAACCTGTCTTCTTGCTTGTATTTCAAGCCTGAAATTGACTGCTCTAAATGCTATGTTTGGATGTTTCCTGTGCAAACAAAGGACTTGACCGGTCTGCTGTGAGCCCAACTTCGGTGCCCCCACTTTCCAGATATAGAGTTCACAATGCCTTTGAGTTACTTTTTTTGCTGCAGATGTTTTTGCTAACATTAGGATCCAACTGGGATGGGCGCCTCCCTATGAGGCTTCCAAGAACCTTATAAGTTCCAATTGACTTATCCGTTGGGCTATGGAGTCGTCTGTGTAACCAACCTCTAAACACTGCTAACAATTGCCACTTATTCAAGAAAAATGAAAGACCCACTATAAACTAAGGAAAGCAAGGCTCGAGAAATGAGCTTATTACTTGTCGCAAACTTGAAGGAAATAAAATGATCGGGAAGCGAGCTTATTTCCTACACTATCCTACCTCTAACCAAATACACAATTTGGTCAAGTAAAAGCAGATTTCCACAATAGCCATTCAAGTAATTTTAAGACTAAGATGATCTTGTCTCTATCACTAATCGATAGATAAAAATAGAAATATACTAACATTGATAGAGAATCCTTCAAAAAACCATACTCACCCGTGAATGTTAGTGAAATTAAATCTAAAACTTATAGAAAATATGAAAAACTTAACTCCAACAAGGCTGCAAATAAATCTTCGAAAACAAAATCAGAAACCTGCTGATCCTCAGGAAAAAAATTCTCATCCATAAATGCCTCTTTGCTTGAAAACTGATAACCTTCTTGCTTTTTCATAAGCAGATCTTGCTCATCAGGAGAGACAAATTCTTCTTTAAAATAATGATCACGAGATAATTGCACAACATAATTTAAATCATACTATAATTTTGAACTAGAAACATATGATTATCTAGAAAATCGTATGCTACCTCATGCTCAAAATATTTCGGAAACTAATCATAAACATGACATGCATCCTTGTCTATAGGAAAATTTGAGCATACTGAAGAATCTGGTTCCAAATGTAAAACATACTTACAACCTTGTTGTTATTCCATATCTGATTCATACTCACTGTCTTTTTGTTGTTCATCTAAAATATACCGACAATCCTCTTATTGCTCATCTTGTGCATGCATATTTTCAAAATATACTCGATCTTGAATCTTCTTGCTAGCACGAATGTTCTCCTTAACTTCTTCAACATCTTCAAATAATCATTTTAAGGATGAATACTTCCTTTCTCTCAAGAGAAGAACAAGCTCTGAATGCTGAGCCATTACATAGTACACCATGGAAACAGTCTCGGAAGGTCAGATTTCCACTGGCATGCTATGATAAACACTATAAAACCTCATGTTGAAGACAATCAAGGCTTCGTCTTACCCTCTCCTCAAAGCATTAAGATAAGCCAAGTACTGATCAACAGACTTGTTCTCACCCCAAAAATTTAAAAAGGCATTGCACAACTCGATCCAAGATCCAATGGAATCAACTCTCAAACCCTTAAACCACACAACAACATCTCTAAACAAAGATTTGGAGAACAACCTCATAAAAAAATCATCATGAACTATCTCAAACTGATCAACGAAGTTCTTGAAGGCTTCCAAATGCCTCTCAGGTGTAACATGATCTTCTCCAAAGAACTGAGGAAGATACTCAAGGAAATCAAGAGGATAAGGATGAAGGTGAGATGACAACCTTAAAGGTTTAAACATCTTGTCTCTGATTCTAGTTTGAAAACTAGTGGGTTGGATATGAGGTTTAACAATCTAATGGCAAGGTTCAACAGTAACAATAGAAGGGGATGAGATAAGAGAAGGATTTGAATCGGTTTCAACCTCCTCAAGGTTACAAGGGTGATCAAATTCAAGAGGGATTTCAATACAAAGCTCATCCTTATGAATAGGATGAGGTGAAGATATAAGATCAACATATACAACACATGCATAAGGAAAGTATTCTTCTTCCAAGGATGGATATATAAGGGAAGGTATATGATCATCCGAATAAACAAAGTAGAGGATAATCCTCTTGATATGTAAAGGGAAAGACAAAATGAGTTGATAAAGAAAAACAAGAGTTCATGGAGAAAGCTCAAAAGATGATACCTGTTCATCCCCTTTCATATGGTCATATTTTTGTCAATAAGACCCTCCCCAGTAAAGTCTTTGATTGTGGAGTCACCAGGTAGATAATTACAATCAATTTTTGTGTCCCTCTCCTGTCTACCATCAAGAGTTGGATCTATGTCGTTATCCTAGGGAAGATATCTTCACTTCCGTCCCCGAAAATGATGCCAATACTGTTAGCACCGAGAGTCACCCTCAGACTACAAGAGGATAAGCCCAGTTCCCATAAAAATGTTTGTGGAGGTAAGTTTATGAGTGGAGGTCGAATGGACAAAGCTTGGTACATAAATTTTAAAACACAAAAAATGGACTAGCAATGCAAAAGGAAATGAGGTCCTCATTAACTTCAGTCAATGGTTTAAATTTAAGGGTGAGTAGAAGGAAGACTTAGTGAGAAAGGTGAACAAGTCTTCCATGAGCATCTGAACTTCAAGCAGCTTGGTGAAGAAAAACTCATGCACAAGAGCACTCTTGAACTTAAGTTTCAGACACTGAAATATATCGAAGTAGCATAATAATCAAACCTCCATTACCATGCGACTACAACAACTCATCTGGATCCTCCATGCATGAACATTTCAACATAAGAGGGAAAAAGGAAACAAGGAAATTACTGAAACATGTTAGAACAACTTTATAATCAACCCTACATTACAATACAACTTCAACCCTCATCTGGATCCTCCATGCATGAGTGTTTCAACAAAGATTTAAAAAATATGATGAAATAAGATGACTTCTATTAATGCGAAAGTCTAAGTTCTCATACAAAACCAGAGAACAACTCTATTATAAAAATATTACAAAATAGGGAGCTTTGCTCAACCAGTTGACAACCATAACAAAATCTTGAACTGATCTATTTATACTTAGATCAATCCACAACTGCTAGGAGTGTGATCTGACCATCCCATTCAAGGCTTTAAGTCTGTGCAACTTTCTGTTAGACTGTGCGTGTATTCTTCTGTCAGACGCAAGCTCATATCAACATGGGCCTACAGGAAAAATCATCCATTGTGGCACATCGAGCCGACAATTTTGTCTCCATGACCAGACCCTCCATGCTTTCTATTTACAGAGTGAGTCGAGGTTTCAACCACCATTTATTTTTCCTTAAATGCTCTTTTCCTCGGGATCGCAATGAGGCTTAACGCCCAGGGGTGACCTGCTATTGTCGGATTTGACACTAAATAAGCACGTGATTGCGGGGCTGTCAAAGGAAATTTGGATCCACACCACTTTTGAGCTCACAATTCGCCACCTTTCGCCAAGTAGCCCTTTCTCCATACCGTGGTTTCAATTCCGGGACCGCTCAAGAATTTTATCGTTCGAGCATGTTCCGTCCCCACAATGAAGCGTGGCCGTTGATCTAGTTGCGATTTGGGAAAGCCCCACATTTTTTTCCACGTGCCTCTCTCGGATGGACCCTACATCATCATGTGATTGTGGAAGTTGCCAAGGGAGGTTTGGGTCCACACCGCTTCGACCCCCACAATTCACAACCAATTGCCACGTACTTCTTCCACTATACCATGGTTTCGATTGCGAGAACGATCTAGAATTTTAATGTTCAATCATGTTCCATCCCTGCAATGAAGTGTGGTTGTCGATCTCTTGCAATCTATGATCTGGGTAACCCTGCTATTTTAGCGCCCCCACTAAAATTTATCCGTCAGCCAATCTCCAGAATCCTTTTAGCCATGTTTATAGATGGAGCCATTTTTGGTGCTTGGGAGCTTTGAATGCCGAGAAACAATATCTCTCGGAGGATGATATCCTGAATCTGACATGGTGGCCTAACGCCATTTTTTTGTCACAACTATTGATGGATGAGCGTCATGTGTCTTCGACACTTTGGCACTTCGGGCTTCGAGAGTTTTGGATTGTGAAACATGAAAAACTTCTGTAGTGGTATGGGCCCGATGTGACATGGTAGCATGAAATGAATGTTATGCGTCCTCGACGGATAAGTGCCATGTGTTGAGTTGGAAAACATCCATGGAGTGGTAGGGCCTAAAGCGATGTGGCAGCCTGCCGTCACTTCGAGACTTTAGGATGTTTGGATGGAAATATCCCGAAGTAACTTTCTCTCGATTGACGTGGAAATCTCTCATTACTTCGAGACTTCGGGCTTCAGGAGATTTTGAACATGGACATGAATATATCCCAAAGTGAATTTCTTCTGGTTGACATGGCAGCCTCTCGTCACTTTTGGACTTCGGGACTTCAACACTTTTGTCTAGTCGTTAATCCTTGCGCGACCCTGAAACTTCGAATGCAAAAGAGATGCTAATATGAACTGCACATGGGATCTCCACCGTTGCAAATTTGAACCTGTCTTCTTGCTTGTATTTCAAGCCCGAAATGGACTGCTCTGAATGCTACGTTTGGACATTTCCTGTGCAAACAAAGGACTTGGCCAACCTATTGTGAGCTCAACTTTGGTGGTGCCACTTTCTAGATATAGAGTTCACAACGCCTTTGAGTTACTTTTGTCGCTGCAGATGTTTGTGCTAACATGAGTTTCTATATGGTAAGAGGTGTTGTACCACCATTCAGCTAGGGGTAACCATTGAGCCCACCTATTTTTCCACTTAGATGCAAAACAACTCAAATATATTTCCAAACACTTGTTGACAACTTCAGTCTGGCCATCCATTTGGGGGTGATAGGTAGTGCTGAGATGTAATTGGGTGCCCTGTAGATTGAACAATTCTTGCCAAAAATTGTTGGTTAAAGTGGGGTCTCTATTAGAGACAATAGAATTAGGCATGACATGAAGCTTGGAGATATTATCCATGAATATTTGAGCCACTGTGGCGGTTGTGAATGGGTGTTGAAGAGCACAAAAATGAGCATATTTGGAGAGACGATCAATGACCACCACGATGAATGGTTTATTTCTCGATTTAGGTAAAGCCTACAATGAAGTACATAGAAATATGTCACTAAATAACAGGGGGAATTGGAAGTGGTTGGAGTGTGGCTGGAGCTTTGATAGTTTCTCCATTGTTGCGTTGACGAATCTCACATTCAACCACAAAGTTGCAGACATCCTGTTTCATACCCTCCTAGAAAAAAGAATGTTTGACCCATTCATAGGTTTTGGTAAATCTTGAATGCTCGACTGTGGGTGAGGCATGAATTTCAGAAAGCACTATAGATTTAAGTTGGGATTGCTTGCATAAGTACACATGACCTTTGTAGCGAAGCTCTTCATTATGCCAAGAGTACCCTGGAGAAACTGAAGAATTGTGTTGCAATTGGTGGAGTAGGCTAGAAATTTTGGGTCTTGCAACCATTCCCGACGAACAACTTGGAGCCAATATGGTACAATGAAGGAGAGGGAGAAAATGGACCCTTCGTCTTCATTATTTTGAGAAAGAGCATCAACCACTACATTTTCCTTTCCCTTCTTTTAAATGATCTCATAATCATATCCAAATAGCTAGGTCACCCATTTTTGCTGTGTCGGGGATGAATTTCGTTGTTCTAGGAAATACTTGAGACTCTAATGATCAGTTTTGATTTGGAATAGTTGACCCAGTAAATAAGGACAACAAAGATCCACAACATGAAAAATAGATAACATTTCCTTTTCATAAGTGGGTTGGCCCAAATGTCGCTATGATTTTTTTTTTCTAGTGAAGGCCAAGGGCCTGCCATCTTGCATGAGGACGACCCCAATTCCTTTCTCGAAAGCATCACATTCCAATACAAATGTCTTTGTGAAGTCTAGGAGTGCAAGGACAGGGGTCGAGCACATAACATATTTTAAGGCTTGGAAGGCATGATTCGCAGCTGAAGTCCAAGTGAAGGCATTCTTTTTAAGGAGGGAAGTGAGAAGAGCTACAATCTTTCCATAATTCCGAACATACTTCCTATAATAGCCCGTTAAACCCAGAAAACCACGCAAGATTTTAAGAGTTTTAGGGTGAGGCCAATCTTGCATAGATTCAATTTTATTAGGATCTACTCGGACACCATCCTTCC
>JZKD02S1720967.1:0-11178 GCA_000966675.3 Picea glauca
AAACTGAATTTTGACTTTCTATCTTTAGCATATCTGATCCATGCTTTTAGGATCTCAAAACTGCATTGTAAAGCTATAAAGCTAAAGATAGAAGATGAACTAGGGGTTCGATTTTGAGTTCTACATGCTACTGTTTTGTATGAAAGACACTTTCTTTAATATATCAGCCTACAAGTTTCTTTCATTTGTTACTTCTCAGACCTTCTTTCATCTTTCTCTATGCTTATGAGTGGAATTAGTTCTTTTGTCTCTGTTTAATGATCCTAAGGCCACTTTCATCTTACTTTTGATTGTTAAGCAAGAATCACAAGCATCTTTGGCTAGTTTGTTGACCCATCATATATATGGTTTTATCCCTTTGTTATACAAACCTATCTGACAACATCTCTTGAAGGCCTTGTGTTGCATGATTATAGTTAAGACTGTCTTGAGAATACAATCCAGAGGTTAAGATATTCATCTTGATCCAAAACCCACACCTATTATTGAGAAAATAGTTTCCAAAAAGATTGAATTACCAGACATCTCTGACTTACAGCCTAGAAGAGTTTCCTGGAGTGATAACACATATTATATGGCACACCGATAACATATAATTGTTTTTTATTAGCATAACCTTGAAACAGGGTGTAGTTAATTTTTCAATGCATCGGTGCTTATTATTAATATGTGCACCGGTGCATTTGGGGTTTATAAGCGCACTGATATGATTTTAAATTTATTTGAAATTTTATTTGCACACAAAAAAGTATATTCATCTCAAATTATCTTTTAGGATGAATTCACATGACTTACAATACTTCAATATAAATTTTACGTTTTATGTCGCCTTATTCTTAAAAAATGGTTTCAAAATTATATTCAAACTCAGATTGTGGTATGGTCCTCGAAATTTATTTTAGATATGTACAGAAAAATTTATTGTTAATTTTGTTGAAATACAGGGAGAAAACCTTATTATATGATCAAATGGTCAATTATTCAAATTCCATGCCATTCCATATTGTTCCAAGTCCATCATGGAGTTCTCCCTTTCCATCTCCAGTAAGTTTAACTTGTTTTGTTTATTTTTTGATTCTCTAATTGATTTTTTTTTATCCAGGATTCTGATTCAGAATCGAGTTCAAATGTAGAAAATATTCTAGTACCAGTTAAAAAATGTCGGAAGGTCTTATCAGGAAAAACATACCTCAAGTAGTTGGTAGATGAAAATGGACAGCCACTTTACCCTGCCAATTGTGACATTCCATCTTCCAGCCGCAATCCTAGGTCGATGATGGTAATAATTGTTTGGTATAATGTATTTTGAACAAACAAATTATTTCGTTGTGCTTACTAATATTATCGATGTACTAATGTTAAATATTTTTGAAATTATTAGGATTCTGATGGTGAGCGACCTACCTACCATCTTCCATTTCACCCCAAAACAATGTCAACTTGAGAGAAGGTTGTAATGAGAGTACAACTCGAAGAGGAAGCGTACCAAGAATGGTTGAATCAACCACCTATTCAATTCCCACTACGTCCAGATTCACAAATTAGGAATGAATACAACAATAGTAGTTCTTCAGAAGTTGGCAATGGAGCAATCAAAAGGAGGTTGGTATGGATGATTACTTACGGGATATGACTGCCATGGATACAAGTTTTTTAGATTCATTCCATAACGATGAGCTAGGGGATGATGCTCATATCAATGATACCATTTTTGAATGCCTAAAATCTGCTTCCACCACCCCTCTCTTTGTACCTAGTGCCCGGTCAAAGTCTACCTAGCTTGGGACAACAATGTTACTGTACAACGTGAAAGAAAAATTTGGCATGTCAAACGCATGTTTCTCGGAAATATTGAAGTAATTGACCAACAAGTGTCTTATATTAATTTTGAGAAATATTGTCACACAATCAACATTAGAAATGGTTGATTTTATAAACGTTAAATGAACTTGTACATTTCTATTGCCCACTAACTGTAGGTTATTGAAAGATAAGGTTCTTCCTAGTGATAATGTTTTTATCGGTAGTTGCGAAGAGGAAAAACAGTTGTTGAAAATGTTTGGTGTTGATTAAATATCATATCATGCATGTCTGAATGATTATATTCTATATAGAGGCGAATATGTAGACAAAGATATTTGTCTGAAATGTGGGCATGACAAGTACCATAAATCAAATAAAAATGGTAAATCGCATGGTCCTTCTCATAAGATATTGATGCACATGCCTATAATCTCAATTATTCAAAGGATCTTTCATTACAAATAATAAGCTATAATGCCTCGCACAGAAGTGAGTCGGGAGTTAGGTGAATCCCAACAGATTCAATGGCCATGAAGCATACAGAGGATACATGACCAGAAAAATTCAAGGATAAAGTACGAATTCTACGACTCAACATAGCAATGGATGGCGTGTACCCATATTCCCTCCAAAACACCAACTATTATGTTTGGCCTGTAGTAGTGATCAATAACAATATCTACCCATGGTTTTCCGTGAAGAATGAACATCTTATGTTGGCTCTTATAGTCCCTAGTAGAAGACAAGTGAAGAATATGGATGTCTACATACAACCATTGGTAGATGAATTGAAGGAATTATGGGAAGGGATACATGTATACGATGTATCAAGACCCATCGCAATAGACAAGAGTTTTACGTTGCATGGCATATGTTCTTACACCACACATGATTATCTAGGATTAGGAGTTTTCTCTCATAATTAACATGTTTATTGATTTTTTTATATACGTAACAATATTTATTTGCATATTTAATTCGATGTGATTGACATTTTATTCTTAAACGCTAACGTGCTATGTATACAATAATTTCCTAGGTCTTGTAACTAAAGGCTATCATGGATGTAAATGATGTGGACCTTCTCTGAAGGCTAGGTGATCCAACAACCTAAAAAATATAGTGTACGATTGCTCGAGGGTATTCCTCCCAGAAGATCACCCTTATAGAAGAGCAACATCTTCTTTCGAAGGTAAACGAGAGAGAACCCAAAGGCCTACAATAATGACACCAACAGAATGGCTTATAACATATGAGAGAGAGAAGGAGAAGGAGATTACATAAATGTTTGATTCAAATGGGGAGCCTATGTTCGATGATCCATAATTCTTTGACACCTATGTTGAGAAATTTCCCATTGGGATGAAAAGGAAATCTATCTTGTCTGAGCTCCCATATTTCAAGCATCTTAAGATTTCCCACTTACTAGATCCCATGCATATATTTAAAAATGTTTCATATTATTTATGGAGGCACATATCATCAAAAGAAAGTGACACATTAGCTATGAGGAGAGATCTTATTTCTTCAAAAACTAAAAAGAAACATTGGGAAAGACAAGAAAGTAGAGGAGAGGATGGTCCCTCTTGGTCTTTCAAAGAAGGTGATGTCCCATGGATTTTGAAGAAATAAGATATTTCTTTGGCAAAGGAAATAGTTATATTGGGTGTGAAGGTGCCTTTTTTATATGGGTCTTCCCTATGATGTTGCTTCACTATGCGTTGAGACCAATTTTTAGGGTTGAAATCACATGACCATTTGAACCTTCTAAAGGTACGACGTATGTCAAAAATATGATTTTATTATTTGTAATTTTTTTTTTCATGCCATGTGATAAAACATAATTAATTTGTATGTGTTTACTCTATAGTTTCATTATCCTCTGCTCGTGTGTGGGTGTGTGAACCATGAATTCCCCCATAACCTAAGGTGTGCCATATCTAAATTATCTACATTTGTACATTGGATCACATTAAAGGAGATTCATATGGTTAGCATTCCACGGTGGCGTCAAGAGATAGTTGAGATTGTTTGTATGTTTGAGAAGGAACTACCACCGAGTTTCATGGAAATGTAGGTTCATCTTCTAATTCAACTAGTAGATGATGTTTAATTAGTCGGGGTGGTATCGTGTCGTTGGATGTTTTTTTAGAGAGGTACATGAAGAAATTGAAAGGATTTGTTCTTCAAAGGGAAAAACCTGAGGGGTCTATGGCAGAGGTACATATCATATGAGTCTTTATATTATTGGAGTGAGTACATCAAGCATATCAACAACACACCAAGTGCAGTGTGTTATCACATGAAGTTGTAAAGGGGATATCTCTTAGAGAGAGGTTGGATTCATGAGCCAAGAGAGGCTAGAGAGAGTAGGAGTAGGTGGTTTCCCTGTGGGTGTTCATTTGTAAGCTTGTGGGCATTTTATGATTGTAATCATTACTGCTATTGGAGACTCATGAGAGTTGTGATTACAAATTGTAATTATTTTGTTTTATATATCTTCTTATTTGAATATATTGCAGATTTGAGGATCAAAGGCTGCCAATGATTTATAGATCCCTAAGCAGCAGAGGATTTGTTGTATTTTTTCCCATCAGTCATTGTTTTATTCAAGTATTTGTTGATTTATTAAACTGAGAGGATCTCTGTTTAGTGAAAATTTTATCTTATGTTTTCCTTCTTCATTCTTCCATCTATCAACATATAATCTTGTTTTCTGTTGAACAGTTTTACTGCCTTCGATGAGTAGAATGTTTATAACTCCATTGCCCATTGGTGTAGCCTATTGATCTGCAGTTTGTTTCCCTCTCTGTTTCTTTCTCCATCTTATTGATCCACCTATTCAAAACCAAAATTATCTTTTACATTATGATGGGTGCTAAGCTTACACTTTAGCAGTGAAAGTGTGACTTTCAGTGCTAACATTTTTTTGGCTCCATAGGGGATAGAGTCCTCCCTGTGAGGCTCTAAGAACTGTTGTAGCTCCAGTGCCTTTGTTGTTGGGATATGGAGTCATATGTGCAACCAACCTCTGATACCGCCACTTATTCATGAAAACTGAAAAACCTAGTACAAACTGAAGGAAAGCAAGGCTCGAGAAGCGAGCTTATTACCTATGCTACCCTATCCTAACCAAAATTTCAACTTTCTCAAGTAAAATAAGATTTCCACAGTAACCATTCAAGTAAATTGATGACTAAAATGATATCATGGATGTCATTGATCAATGAATAATAATAGAAGTATAGCAGCAACAACATAAACTCCTTCATAAAACCATACTCACCCATGAGTATCAGTGAAATAATGCAATTTGAAATTTTCAGAAAATATGAAACATATGACTCCATGTATATGGCTATAGGATCATGAATCACATGATAGAATTCTAGCTTCATTAGAATAATAGGATGCTCCTTCATAACATCTGCTCTGCTGACAAGATTGTAATTCTCTTGACCTCCTTGAAACATCCCATAGTTATCACATGCTTCAAAGCAATCATGGACAATAAAAGATTTTTCTAGTTGTTGATTATCTCCTTGGGAAAGAAACTTATTTGTAGTGTCTTATTGAAATTGTTGGTCAAATTTATCAGAAGAAAAAAGAACTATAGACTGACCATATGATTTCTCAACCTCCTCTTTATTGTCCTCTGGAAAATCTGCACTAAAAATGTTAGATACAAAGTCAATATTGGGAGAATTAGTACATGTCGATACAAAAATATGTTCCTTTTTATTTGCTTGTTGACTTCCTCCCTGCTGGCCATCTATTGATGAAAAAGAGAACAAAATCACATGTTCATGTAGCTCCTTCCTAAATTCTTGACGAGAGTTTAAAAGCATATAATCAATGAGGTTAACATGAGCCAAGAATGTTAACTGATTTTCTAAGTCAACAATAAGATGATGAGGGGAAACAACTTTCTCTAAAACAAAAATATCACCACCTTCTACAAAATCTTCCTCATGATATTCATCATAAATGAAATCATCCTTTTTATCATAACTAGGAAAAGGCTCAGCTGCATATGTAAATTCATCTTGCTGGTATGAGTTATAAGCATGTACATTTGCATCTTTAACAATGGAAAAATCTTATTTAAGAATTTCAAGATCAGAAAAAAAATTAAGATATGAAAATGATGTGCAAGCATGTTGAAACAATTGCAAGTTTTGATAATCTTCCTGTTGTCCATATACTTCCTCAGTTGCTTCCTCATCCAAAACATTGTCCAAGATATGACAAGAGAATTGTGCACATGCCCGAAGATTACTCTCCACTTCCTCTCCATCAACAAGCATCTGTTGCAAGGATGGTGACTTTCTTTCTCTGAGGTATAGGAATAGATTGGGATGTTGTGACATTATATACTATACCATGGAAGCAACCTCAGTAGGCCAAATTTCAATAGGCATGCTATGATAAATGTTGTATAACCTCATGTTGAAGACAGACAAAACTTCTCCCTCTCCTCTCCTCAAAGTATAAAAATCAGCAAGGTATTGATCAAGATACTTGTTCTCATCCCAATATTTTGAAAAAACTTAATAAAAATCAGTCCATGAACCAATTGAACCAAGTTCCAGATCACTAAACCATAAAGTAGCCTCTCTCATTAAATATTTAGAAAATAATCTCATAACAACATCTTCATGTATAATTTCCAGATTATCAAAAAAAATTGCAAAAGCTCCCAAATGTTTCTCAGTTGAAACATGATCCTCTCTGATAAATCAGGGAAGATACTCAACAAAGTTGGGAGGATAAGGATGAAGGTGAGATGGAAAATTGAGAGGTTTAAACACCCTTTGTCTGAATCTAGACTAGAATTATGTGGGTTAAAATCAAGGTTTAACAAGTTGATGACAAGGCTCATGAGTAATAGAAGAAGGTAATATGATCTAGGAAGGTTTTGAATCGATTTCATCATTCTCATGGTTACAAGGTTGAGCATGTTCAGGAGGGATGGATATATAAACCTCATTCTTCTCAATAGGCTGAAGTGAAGGTTCAGGACCAACCTCAACAACACAAGAAGGATGCAAATATTCTTCTAGCAAGGATGGATATGTAAAATAAGGCTTATGATCATATGAATAGACAAAGCATAAGATGATCCTATTTATATGTGAAGGGAAAAGAAAAAATGAGCCGATAAAGAAGAACAGGAGTTCATGTAGAAAACTAATGAATTGATACTTAGTTTTACACTTCTTCCCCTTCATCTTTTTGTCAACAAGATCCTCACCAGTGGAGTCTCTAATTGTGGAGTCACTGGGTAGATAATACAGTCATTTTTTAGTGTCCCTCTCTTGTCTACCATCAAGAGATGGATATATGTTGTTCTTTGCAGGGAGCTCTTCAATCTTCTCAAATCCGTCCTCGACAACGGCGCCAAAAATGTTAGCACTAAAAGTCACACTTTGACTACTAAAGTGTAAGCTCAACACCCATCAGAATGTAAAAGACAATTTTGGTTTTGAATAGGTGGATAATCAATATGGAGAGAGAAATAGAAAGGGCAGAAAATTGCAGATTAGTAGGCTACACCAATGGGCAATGGAGTTATAAACATTCTACTCATCGGAGGCACTAAATTTGCTCAACAGAAAACAAGATTATATGTTGATAGATGGAAGAATGAAGAAGAAAAACATAATATAGAATGTTCACTAAACAAATATCCTCTCATTTTAATAAATCAAAATATACTTGAATAAAGCAATGACTGATGGGTAAAAATACAACAAATCCTCTTTTCTTAGGGATCCATAAATCATTGGTAGCCTTTAATCCTCAAATCTACAATATATTGAAATAAGAATATATATAAAACAAAATAATTACAATCTGTAATCACATCTCTCATGAGTCTCCAATAGTAGTAATGATTACAATCATAAAATGCCCACAGGCTTACAAATGAACACCCACAGGGAAACCGCCTACTCCTACTCTCTCCAGCCTCTCTTGGCTCATGAATCCAACCTCTCTCCAAGAGATATCCCCTTCATTAAATATAAAATAGAATCCAAATATCTTTAGGCGGTTGAATTCCATATCTTTCATTGGATTCTAATCCTTGGAGATAGGTAGCAACAATCAAAGAGACAAAAATCCAACAAACTGCTAATTTTCAGGAAATTGTTGGAAGTCATTAATAAATTGTTTCCACCTCACTGCATGAGGTGTTTAATGGAGCTAATACTTAGGTGCAGGTGTCGCTTGAAATCTAACTTATCCATGAGAATTCATTCTAACCCTCCTTGACAACTGGCAACCTCCCAACAAGGAGAATATTCAATCAGCTATGCAAAACAAAGAATTGGCAACACATTTTGTAGCGCACTAGTGTTTTAATTATTTCTCTCAATTTACAAACTGGGTCATGATGAAATTTTGTCAGCAGGTCAATAGGGATATCATCTTCCTCCACAAAAAAATTTAGAGAATCCCACTCCACCGTTTTTGTTTTATGATCAAATATCTAAAAGTAGCTGCTACAGGAAATTCTGTAGTGCTACTCCTAAAACAACTCTGTAGATTTCTTAGTGCCTTTTCTGTGTCTAATATATCTCTAACCATAACACATTTTTAAAAAATGAGAGATTTTTTTGTTATTTGGTGTGTGATGAACAAAAACCTCCTCCAGTTTTAAAATATACCTTCCCATTTGTTCATAATCCAAGTTTTACTTTAGTCACTCAAAAATTGCAAAAGCGTCGCGCCATGGGTCGCATTGCGTAGAAGGGCCTCACTGCACAGAAGGGTTGCACCATGGGTCGCACTACTCCAAAAATACAACAAAACCCTCATTTTTTTCACAAATATTTCTCTTTTTGAGTTTGCAGGATGGTGTACTCTAGCTAGGTGATTTTGTTGCGGCTTTTCGTAGCGCAACTACAGAACAGTCTAAGTAGACGATTTCGTAGCACCAGGCGCTACGAAATCTCTGTTTTTTTCATTGTTACGCAATGAATCCTCAAAAACAAAAAAAATCTTAGTAGATGGACTATGAGTCTGTAAATGCCTCGAGTAGGTGAAAATATAATATTTCCCTTAACACTTCAAAAATATAAGGATGAATGACCCATAACAACTACTTGTGACCCTTTACAACTTCATGTGATAACACAATGATTTGGGATGACGAAAGGGATGGAGACAAAAGAGAAGTGGAGCTTCTCCAAATGAATCGAAAAAGGTGCTTGATAAAGAGTAAGTGACTTATCGTTTGTCAAATTTCTACACAGTAATTATTCACACTGAACTTCATAATGTATATTTTCATGATCTCATATGTACTCTATATTGGTTTGATTTCATGAATACATCAAGGAATTCAGAAATTGATGCCATCAATAAATTCATTATTTACAATTCGGAGGTAACACAGTCGTGGGTCGCATTGTACGAACAAAAGAGGAGGAAATCGGGAAGTGACAGGAAATAATTTAGATGGTTTAATATTATAAGCATGCATTATTGATCCGGATTTTATGAGCAGAATGAAATGGCTACAGATTATTAACAGGTTCTTAAAACAAAATAATACATATACAGTAAAACTGGTTTTCTATTCAATAAGGAAATAAGTTGAAACTGTAAAATGCAGCAGAAACAAGCTTGTTGGAATGGTGGTGACTTATCTATGAGAAGAGATGTGATGACTACGCTCATTCACAAGAAGATCATTACAATGAGGCTATGAAGACATTTTTACAATAAATAGGAATGCCAAAACCCTAGACATCCAAAAACCTAACCCTAGGAGATGAAGCGCCAAAAGTCATGTGGGCCCCATTTGGGTAAGTTAGTACATCAACTTCTCAGGGTCGTAACTTTTTCATACGATCTTCGTTTTAGGCGTATGATAGCCCGTTGGAAAGGTATCATCAAGGAGATTCATTTTGGGGTCTCAATCATTCCTTTGGCTATCATTGAGAATCTCTATCCCGAAAAACCTTCATTTAGGGCCTCAAAATGGCCCCAGAGGCTAAAATTGCTAAAAATAGTAAATTGCCAAAATTGCCAGAAAACTGTTTTGACCCAGTTGGAAAAGGTGGGTGGCCACCGATATCCACCTAGATAACTTATCCTGATCATTTAAAAGAAAATATGCCAATGATATGTCCCAACAATTGGGTTGTTGATCAAGTCAGAGAGAAATATGGTGCATCCAATCATTTCCTGCGTGAAGAAGAGGATGCACTAAACATATGGATTGGTTGCAGAAACTAGGTAATAATATATTTGTGTACATAATTTTTAACTTCGTAATGCAAATTTGAATTGTAAGTACATCTTTATTATTTTATATTTTAATGGTCCGGTTATTAGACACATATTGACACTGTGATTTGTTCATTTTTTTATAGGTGCATTTGTTCCCATCTATGTGGGCATATGGACATCATTTTCGCATAGAGGATGTCGATGATGGACACATGACACAAGATTGTGGAGTGGAAGTCGAGTTTGACCAATTTGGTCATGCTAGCCACTGTGATCAAAACACCATACAGGGGAAGTTAGGTTACATCGGAAAGATACAAGAGATCATTCGAATGGACTTCTCTTCTTTCTAATGTGTTATTTTTAGGTGCAAGCGGTGGGACACCTTTGATCGGAATAATGTAAAGAAACATCGTGATAGTGGGATGATATGTATCAACTCTAAAAAGATGTGGGATGAAGCTAAGGATCCTTATATTTTCCGAAAATACTGCAACCAAGTGTTTTTTTACCCAGATGTGTTGGATAGGGATTGGTGGTTTGTATTAAGACATGACACTAGATCAAAACATATTTTTGAGAACAACAGTGTTATCATGCCAAGCGAGGAAGATAATCAGGGCGATGACAATAGAGAGTGATATATTATACTTGTTTTATTTTTTAATTACTTCTTTTATGTTTTCAAATCTATAGTGGATTTAATAATTTGATTATTAAATTCATAATGTTTTTAGTATTTAATATTTCATATGAAATATTATTAATTTTTTGATTGGATGATATAATTAAATGTTATGTGTAAATGATATAAATATTTTTCCATTGTAAATCTAGATGATATTTGAACTTTTACTATTTTAATTTTAACTTTTACTTTAAAAAACAATATGATGATGATGATGATGATGATTAATGTCCACTAAGACCTAATTGGTCTATCGTACCTTAAGAGAGTAAGTGATTACTTGTGATTCTTTAGAATTTTGTTTCTGTGCTCGAAAAGCATTAAGAGAAGCTTTCCAAGATCACCATACTTTTGTTGAGTTAAAAGGTTATGAAGGTTGGTAGTGTGATCAATATTTTGAAAATGAGATCTAATATGGGTATAGGCTGGACAATCTAAGAGAAAGT
>JZKD02S1720967.1:12780-22977 GCA_000966675.3 Picea glauca
ATTAATAGGTGCAAAATAACAAATTGCTATATACATTTTCTTAGCATTGGTGTCTGAAATTTCTATCCAAATGTATTGATTAAGAGGGTCAATCTTATGAAGTTGAATGTGAGGATAAATGTTTTTTCTAATATAACAAGCTATGCCTCCTGTCCCTCTATGGTGGGATTTTGTGTTCCATGCCGACCACAAGACAAATCCTTCCATGTTAGGGACCTTAGACTCTTCATGCTCCCAAGTTTCAGCTAGACAAATAATATCAATACCACTCGGGATCCAACTTATCATAGGACCTTTGCGCCATGGAAAGCCACGACAATATATTATTGTATTGTAAATATCAAATATTTTATATCATAATTTTAAAATGTATTTATTTTACCCACCATTTTATATCATTACCATATTGTATTATATTGTATTAGTTTTTAATTTTGAGTTCATACATACTATATATTATATTATATTATATGATGTAATGTATTAATTATAATATAATGAATATAATATATTATGTTATATATTAATTTTATATTATAAATATAATATGATACAAATAATATAATATAATATATTATATATTAATTATAACATAATAAAATATAATATATTAAGTTATATATTAATTTTATATTACATATAATATATAATAATTAAAAATATATAATTAAAAAATGAATTAAACATGTAGATCATAACAATTTTTAATCCCTTATCCCCTATCTTTATCCCCTCTTTTTATTTGTGGGTAAGAAATTTTACTGCTCCTAATAGCTCATTGGATATAAATTTTACGGCTCCTAATAGCTAATTCAATTATAAATATCTATTACAATAGCAGTTAACAACATGTAACATGGGATATCAAAAAATGACATAAAAATTAAATACATGTAATTAACCCACTTAAGAAAATTATTTAAAGAGAATAATTCATACAAATTAAATTATTTAATATTTTAAATATTTTTGTGTTTTTGTACATGTTTCTTGGTTAAGTTCGGCATTCATGCATCCTTATAGTATAGTAAAAAAAATGTTGAATTAGAGATTTTGAGACTTGTATTAATTATGAGAATATAAAAAAATATGACCAAATTACAATTAAGAGAAAGTTAAAATATCACAAAGATTTTATATATGTTAATTGATCTTATCATAATTATTTTTAATTATTCATTATGAACTTATGAACAAAAGCAATATTCTCGAAATGAAGACCAATTCTCACATCGTACTTTCAAGTAAACTAGTTTGTTAAATTGTGATACAAAGTAAGGTTGAAGATTAATATAATTTACTTTTAACTTGCACAAACTTTAATTAATAACATAAGACATATCTTTACACATTGTTATAACTTATTTACTTTTCTTGGTTAAGTTTGGCATTCATGCATCCTTATAGTATAGTAAAAAAATGTTGAATTGGAGATTTTGAGACTTGTATTAATTATGGGAATATAAAAAAATATGACCAAAATACAATTAAAAGGAAGTTAAAATATCACAAAGACTTTATAAATGCTAATTGAGCTTATCATAACTATTTTTAATTATTCATTATGAACTTATGAACAAAAGCAATATTCTTGAAATGGGGATCAATTCTCACATAGTACTTTCAAGTAAACTAGTTTGTAAAATTGTGATACAAGGTAAGGTTGAAGATTAATATAATTTATTTTTAACTTACCCAAACTTTAATTAATAACATAAGACATATCTTTACCCATTTTTATAACTTATTTACTTTTCAAGACCTCTTAACTACAAATACATGATAAACTTGGTATTTTCATTTTCATCATGTTCAAATATAAAAATGAAAGCATAATAACTTAATTAGAACTGTTGTAATCTAACCTATTTAAATCTATCATTTGTACTATATATAGTTAATACATCAAAACATTTCTAAAAAATAGGTATAAGCAACTTTGTTGCTAATTTCACTTGTTTTAGACATAAGTATTTTATTTTAGATATATTCAAAAATAAAATTCTTAATTAAGAGTACTTTACTTTATGGAGAAAACTATATAACATGACCTAAAATCAACATCAACATAAACATATAAATTAAGTACATCAACATGAACAAAAAAATGTTATATATGTGTGTGTGTGTGTGTGTGTGTGTGTGTGTGTGAACAAGTAAAATAATTGCTATAATGTGCATATCTGGTCAACAACACAAATAACTACTATAGCTACATATATAGTCGTAGTCTCTCATTAGAATCATGTTGTGGAGGAATAAGTGATGCGCCATTCTCATCTGGGCGAGGTGAAGGAGGAGGTACTGAAGAAGAAGCGCCATCACCACCCGACTGATTAACATCACCACCTAGAGGAGAAGGAGGAGGTATTGAAGCAGAAGCGCCATCACCACCCTGATGATCATCATCATCACCCTCATCAACATTCATACTAAAGGACGCAACATCCCTCATCCCTACTAGTAACTTGGCAACTCCAACAATATGACGCATAAGATACGTCATATTGCATAGAAAGTCCTTCCAGAGCTGCAAGAGATAAGGGTTAGCCCTAATGTCTCACATCGAAACAGGGAAGACTCTTGCATCAACCAAAACTACAATTAGTCTGTCACACACCTCCATCCTATATCTGATATTGGGCCTACGTCAGATGGCGAGTGGTATATGCGGCTGAGGACCTTGACCCGTTGCAGCCTCGGCCATATCCTTATCTGCATCAAGTGGCAGGGGAGGAGGCATGTCCCCAACAAATATGCCAACATCTGCAAAATATAACACAAGTTAATAGTTAGTCGACAATTTCATTAAACAATTTAATAAAATATGTTAATGAACATGCTAAAATAAAATTTATTCGAACTAAGATAATAAAATGAAAGTACAAGATTAATTTAAATATTACCTTGATCATTCGGTGGCTCATCCACTATGAAGATGATGTTGGGACATCCTCACCAATCCATCCCCACATAAGGGCACGGTACCATCATGAACACGTGATCTGTCTCATTGGCTAATAGCTCAAGTGCCTTCTTAGAAATCCTAGCTAGAAAATTGGGCATGCCCCTCTTGGGCATCATGTTGCCCCACATGTGCATCTGCACCTCGATCATCGACCTAGGAGGCCGACGAACAAAACTAGGTTTCGTCTCTGGAAACCTCTCAAAAAACAAACAAAATAAATATGAAGCAAATGGGAAGTTCTCCCTCCCATCTATCATAGCATGGCATATATCCAGTGCTATACAAAACTTCCTCAAGAAAATGATAGACCACCTAATAAGTCATGGCCTTTGTATCAAAGAATCAACATAATATCAAAGTGTGCAACTAATGTGTTGATCATCACTAGTAAAGTGTGAAATAGTTGACAGTAACAGTGAGAGGAACCTAACGTCCTCTGCACCGAATGAGGCGATCTATAACTGTCCACCAGGCACCTAAAAATCACCAGGAGAAGGTGTATCACATGCAATATACCTCTGAGAGTAGGCAAGCTAACTCTAAGCTGCAACACCCACTGGGACATCAGGAAACTGGGGAAAATCCTCCCCTCTCCTAGATAGCCCAGTGATAAAATAAATATTCTCCTCAGTCATATGGTACCACTGATGAGGACCGACTCTAAATTCCTATTGATGGGAATCCCATCGATGGATCAACTGTGCAAGAAAGGAGGAATTCCCCTTCAGGGATGTAGCCTCCTCATAGTAATTGAGGAGGCCTACATTCCTCAAGAGGAGTTGCGTAGCTGTAGTACTAGGCTGAGGGTACAAATCCCTCTCCCTCTCTCTGGCCTCCCACTCCCGAACCATATTATATTGGTCCACTCTTTGTTGTTGCTCCTCCATATGCTTACGTATCTACATAATTAACATATAAATTACATCAGCATTATACATAAAAACATAACCTTTTTTTAGTAAATGAGAAATTTATTTCAAAATATGAAAACATAAATTTTGTTCAAAAATAATAATAATAATTTGTGGTGCACATGAAAAACAGTAATGCACCACCAATGGTTCGCACACATATCTTACGCACTGCATGAAAAATGAAATTTATTTTAGTCAATGCGTAGTAATTATCAATGCACCGGGGCACCCAATTGTGTATGCACCGGTGCGTTATATATCATGAACGCACCGCTCGAACAACTATCTATTTTCCACGGTGCATATTTTATTGTGTACACACCAGTGTGTTACTTGTCAAGGATGCACTGCTAGAATAGGTATCTATTTTAAACAGTGTGTATAGATTTATGAATGCACCAGTTCGTTCACTATAAACAACACACCGTTGAATGGAAGCTATTTATTTTCATTGGTGAGTTCATAATAAACTCACAGGTGCGTTTATTCTAAATGCACCAGAAAAAATAAATAGTTTCCATTCAACGATGCATATAGTTTTATGAATGCATCGGTGCGTACTTATAAACGATGCACTGTTCAGTGGAAACTATTTATTTTTCGATGGTGCATATTTTATTGAGGACGCACTGGTGTGTCGTTTGTAATTACGCACCGATGTGTTCTGTAATATGATGCACCGACGAAAATGGACAATATATTTTCGGTGCGCCCTATAAAATTTACAGGGTGCACCGTGCAGAAAAAAAAAATACTGAAAAACAATGCAAATTTTACTCAATTTCAAAATTTAGTCCGGTAAAAAGACAATGTACAAAGAAATAAAGAATTTACCCGGACATTTTCTCGTCGAGGAGGCATGGTTGGGATGTAGTGAAAAAAATGAAATTTGCCCACCATATGGAAAAATTGAAATCCAAAGAACCGAGTACTGAAAAAAAACAATGCAAGCAATGAAATCATCGATGGCAGTGCGCTTCAGTTGGGAAAAGGTGGCATCGATGTTTGAGAGCTTCTCTTCACTAGAAATGGTAAAAATGGTTTTTTACCACTGTTTTTTTTTTATTTAACCTTGTTCTGATGTGCTCGCGTTAAGCACACCGGTGCTAACCACTTCAAATAGTGCACCGTTTATTTTTAAAAATGTTGTGACAATGCATCATATGGAACACACTAGTGCTCCCCGAGGAAAAAGGCGCATCGTTATGCATTTTTAAAAAAATTTGCAAGCTGTGCAGTTATTTGTTGTGCACTAGTGGGCCTGTTTCGTACGCATCGATGATCATGAGTTTCTCTTATATGATGTGCACCGTTGTTTTTTATTTTTGTTAAAATAACTCTGCAATAGTGCACTGGTTTGGAACGCACCAGTGCACTCAGTGGACAATGACGCACCAGTATGCATTTTTAAAGGAAAAACACAAGATGATGAACCTGTTTGTTGTGCACCGGTGCATCCATTGAGTGTGCACTAGTGCTCATGATCTTCTTTTATATGATGGGAACAATTTTTTTCTATTTTTTTTAAATAACTCTGCAATGGCTCACCATTGTCTATTAGCACCGATGTGTTGATTTATGGTGGTGCACCGGTGTGGTATAGTCTTATAAACACACTATTAAAAAAATGTCTGCTAAAACATCTGCCCACGCACCTCCGCTAGTGACCTCCTCTATAAATGGATTTTTGGGATATTTTTATAGGGGCTTCCGCAAAAACCTCTATTATAGGGTCTTGTCCTTGTAGTCTTGGGATAGACATCTAGCTAAAAAACTCCATGGAGGTATCCTTAGGTATGAAATAAGTCATTCCCCATCACGAAAAACCTAATAGGTTTGATGGGGAAGGGCATTGATGAAAACCAAAAATAGCATCAGCTCCCTAACAAAAGAAAAGGAAAAAAAAGATAGAAAAGAAGAAAATCCTAATTTTTTTCATCGATGTTTTTAGGTCCACAAAACCAACAACAATCCCATGGGAAAACTACAAACTCGGGCCATCTTGAGCATTCCAAGATACCTGCAACATAAAGAAAAAGGATTAGCACATCTCCCACATGAGAAACATAAGGAATCAATATATGCATGCTCTTACAAAACCTATTTCCAAATATCAACATCATCAACGTTATCACTCTCTTCATTCTCCATTTCTTAACCTCCATATTACATATTCTCCAAATTCTCCATTTTGTCATCTTCATCCCTAACCATGCACCATAGAACAACACATTTACACTATACATTCTATTCCCAATTATTATTTAAAATTTATGCTACCATTCTTCATCATCACCTAATATCTTGCAAACTACTCTATGTTACCATTATAAAGCAGGGTGTAGGTACTATTGTGCAAAATCTATCATTATTACAAGTTGCCGAAAAACATCTTTTCTGATGTTTTAAGGAGAAACACAATGCTATCACAACAACACTTTTTGAGGAGTATGATCCATCATACAAGGTGTCAAAACCTAAGTAGACATCTTCCTCAACAACCTACAACATAGGCAAGTATATACAGGAATGATTTGTCTCAAGAAAAAAATAAAGTAATTATAATTTGGCCTTGTTCCAGAATCAACACAACCACCATGTAAACATCATCCAAAGAAGTCTACAAAATGAAATGTTATATACACTACTCTTAAATCAAAACTGAACATATTTTGGGCCACTACAGGTAGTGTACAACAACTATGCAAAATCTATACAAGAAAAAAAATATGCACCAAGGGATAGTCTATGTCAGTGCAATGCAACATGTCATAACATTCTTTGTAGCTATTGAAACATTAAATAATAAGAAGGTAACAAGGAAGTCAGCCATACAACACAATACACTCAAGTCAACTTTAAAATGAAACCTATAGACATACATACAGAATTGCTAGATTTTCTCTCTATAGAAGACATTTTCAAGACTTGTATAGTTTAAAAGACATAATAGAGTTGTAGGTCTTAGGAGCATATCAAAGTCTAATGTACAAACCCTTTCAAACCTTCACTCATTCATTTTACACTTCTTCCCAACATCTTATCCATCATACCTATCATTCATGCATAAACCCTAGCAGTCGTGCAACCTTCAAATCTCATGCATAACACTCCATATCATTGACCCATCCATTTCATACATTTTCCATCATCAACAACCATCACCATCCATTCACATACACTAGAAACACTAAAAATACAAAACTGTGCATGTAGCTATAGGAAGCTACATGAGAAAGCTAAATGCATTGCTACATGAAGCTACAAGAAGGCTCATGATGATAGCTATAGGACACTATAACAAGGAAACTTGCTATAGGAAGCTACAAGAGACATCCCACAAGCTCATAGTTTCAGAATTTTGGAGTTTCAAGGGTACAAGAGAACTTAGAGGACCATGTTACACATCTTCAACCCATTCTTTAGCCAATATATTAGCACTTAAAATATTCAATATGTTATAGGATCCCTTACAAAACTACAAGAAGCTACAAGAGATAGAGAACCTCATTGTTTCACCTCCATTATTTAGATCATGCACATGAAAGAGTCCACAAGCATAGAATGCTTCATCAACACCTTCAACAGACTCCATGCACGCATATGAAGCAAGCTATGACATGTACTTCACTCTCTCTTTATCAAACTCATTTCAATTATTAATCAATTGTAACCCATCATATTATTCATGGTCAATAAAATCCAATTTCCCTCATCAATGAGGTGGGCCTCTATTCCACACATTGGGGGGGGATAAAGTGGCAACATAAGTTGTAAAAGAGATGAAAAGGAAAAGGCCGTTGAGGTTGGTCAAAAAACAAAAAATATAAAAATATGGAATTTATGGGAAAATTCACATCAAATGTCTACCAAATTTTGAAAAAAATTTGAAATCAAGTGAAGAGAGCCTCCACAATCTAACATCATAACCACAATCACTCTTGCATGCAAAGAATCCCAATACTCCAAACCACCAACATGCAACAACAAATAGTCTAAATGATTACAAAAGAGGAGAATTTTCATAAGGGAAGCTACAGGCATTGGTTTCAAGCTAAGATATTAGAGAATACATCTTCCAAAGTTGACATCAAATATAGGATCTATCTGAGAGGTTAGTTACATAGTAGACTTAACCCAAAAAAAAAAATCTCTAATACCCTCCAATTCTTGTTGAAAATTGCTTATTTTTTCCTTTAATTTTCTTCATAGGAATATGTGTGTGTCCCAAATCCTTTTTCACAATGTAGAACCCTCCTAAGTCATCCAAATACCTATTTCTACATCATTGTTTCACTAAATATTGTTATAGGTTGTCACCCTAGCTATTTTCCTTCACCCACAGAGTTGCCTATACCAATATTTTCCACATTCCTACCCTCAAAGGTGTCGTAGGGGGTCTAACTAGAGGAAACTTTATCTCCTTAGACCACCATTCACCATATATAAAAGATATCTCCCTACTTACTCAAGACAATTGAGACGTGGTGGGTCAAGCTCGAGCCTCCAGAAAATTTTCCTTTCCCCAAACCCTACTTGGATGAGATTTTTGTAGTTATTTTGAGTTCTGAACTTAAATAAACTCCATTTCTATAAGAATGTTATCCTAGCACTCTAAAGGCATAAACAAATTTTAACATAGGATGATACCCTACAAACCCCACATTCCTTTGCTCCATCAATTGAAACTTCAACTACAACATGTGTATGTTTTTCATCTATCATCAACCCCTATGAAAGTCATCATGTACACCTTACTTTGATTTTTTACTCTACATTAGGAACCCAAGTGTTGATGCGCGAAAAAGGCCCTTTTCAACAACAAGGGTTACCCCCGATAAGAAGTCCCAATTAGACTTCTTATCGCTTGGAATAGGGAAACCATCCGGTTTTTGGCTTGGTAGCCATTTCTGGTTTGGGGTTTACCTATTTCGGCCCGATTCACAGATGTGGTTTTCTAATCTAAAGAATGAAATGTAACTAATCTATGATGTATGCATACAGACAAATATAAGGTAACTAGAAAGAAAACATAGAACCATCCATGCTCATATCAATGGCTCGGGAAATAGTTCACATAGATCGACAACAAGAATATAAATAAATAACTTCAAACAAAAAATATTCTAGCATTTAAACAATCATTTACGATTATATTCCCAAGAATTTAGACAAATATTCTTTGAAGAACAAAAATAAGAATGTGTCCATCATACATAAGAATAGTCTACAATATGAATTATATCCTTACACAACCTAAGTGTTGAGCCAAAATTCAAAGGAATAGTCCACGATCTGTCCAACATGAGAATTAGAGCTCTCCATAAATAGCTTGGCCAAATAGGCTTCTCCTCATTAACGGTTTCAGTAATAGTACATGAAAGCTCCAAGAAGAAAAATCCCTTTACGTAGATACAATCCCTGTATTTATTGAAGTTCAATGCGACTCTTGGTCTTCCGCCTTCCCCCATGATATTTCATTTACAAACTTTTATCCATATCCTCTTCATAATGATGAGAGAACAAGGACAACATAAACATTTATAGTTTAAATGTATTATATGCAAGTTACATTTTGAATTTGTATTTTAGTGTTGGTGGGCCATGATCATAGATTATGGCCATAGTGCACCTCACCCACCATGAATATTGGTTTGGACATGGGAAATTATTTATTCTCCAAGTTTGATTGTCGATCATCATTGGGTTTAGACTTCCTTTTCAACCATTTGAGTCTGATTCCACTTCGCTACTCCTATGTTGTTGCAACAGTTGTTGTTGTTGTTGTTTCTCTATAATCCTTGGTTGTAGATCACATTTCCAAGGGTACTGATCCAGATGGATATCAATGGCCACCCACCTTTTCCAACTAGCTCCAAATAATTTTCTGGCAATTTTGGCAATTTACTATTTTTAGCAGGTTTTAATTTTTGCGGCCATTTTGAGGGCCTAAATGAAGGTTTTTCGGGATTTACCCAACTCAATGATAGTTGAAGGAATTATTGAAGACCCAAAATGAATCTCCTCGATGATACCTTTCCAACGCACTATCATGCGCTTAAAACGAAGATCGTATGCAAAAGTTACGACCCCGGGAAGTTGATGCACTAACTTACCCAAACAAGGCCCACATGACTTTTGACTCTTCATCTCCTAGGGTTAGGGTTTTGGATGTCTAGGACTTTTGGAATTCCTATTTTTTGTAAAAAGGCCTTCAGAGCCTCATTGTAATCATCTTCTTGCGAATGCGAGTAGCCGTCACATCTCTTCTCAGAGATAAGCTGCCACCATTCTAGCGAGTCTTTCACTCTGTAT
>JZKD02S1720967.1:31135-47357 GCA_000966675.3 Picea glauca
TTCATGAGTAGGTCCCACCCAAGGAGAGTACTAGGAAACCTTGTAATAATTTTGTGTCTCATCTTTAGTTTCTATTTTACAAAAAAACATACTTATGTAGTAAATAGAGCATTAGATTAAATCATGTTAATTTCTAACAATTATGTTATTTACCTACATTTACTAACAACGCTTTCAACACTTTACTACATGCATTACTTTAAGTACCTTTAATTTACAATGTTCCACACTTTGAAGTACATCCAATGGATTTAATATGATTACTAATGTTGTAAGGATTAAGTGATTTAGTAGAAATTTAAGGGTCATAGGTTTATTGGTTGAATGAATTCGTTAAATCAACTTTTTAGCCAAGAGGTAGTGACTCTAGATCTTAATTTTCTGTATACACATTTTCAGGAGAGTAGATGTGAAGGTCATCAACCCAAGTGTCTAAAAATTCAATAAGAATGAAATGTCAGAGTTGGTCATAATTTGCATTATATAGCTTTCATTATGATTAGTAGTTTGGATTTTATCTCTATAGTTGCATACATAGTGCAAAACACCTCATACATTTTCATGATCCATGGGTTGATAACTAAAGTGAGTCAGACCCTTCTCCTTGAAGACAAGTCGGTCGAGGGACACCATGACAGGATCCTATCCTTACAACACCTAAAGATTGAAAGAAATAAAATTTTCCTTACAGATGAAGCCAAATGGCGACAACATAGTAGAGCAACTTGGATTAAAGGTGGTGATCTTAACACAAAAACATTTCACCGTTTTGCGAGCTCCAGACAGAACAAGAAGCATATTTGGTAGATTTAATATGACTTGAGTCTTATACACATGGGACAGTCATCTCTAAATACTACGACCACTACACACTTCAAATATTTTTATGAGGCGTCTACACTCATTTGTCCACAGGAATTTGTATCCATCGCCACACTCTTCCCATAGTTAGTCATAGTGGAAGACACAAACTTATCGAGTAGTCCATGCATGCTTCAGGAGGGTTTTGGGGCTCTAAATTCCTTTAATAAAGATATAACTCCATGCCCTGACCGCTGGACTGTAGAATTTTTTCTAAACTTCTTTGACTCGATTGGGACCGACCTGCTAGACCTTGTGGAAGACTCCAGACTCAGAAGCAGAATCATATGCACCCTGAACTCGAAATTCCTTACATTCATCCCCAAAGAAAACAATCCATCCACCTTTGGGGACTTCAGACCGATTGCATTATGCAATCTTTGTACAAACTAATCACAAAAATCATTGCAAACAAGACCAATCCCATCCTCTCGAGGACACTTTCGGGTGAAAAGCTGAGATTTTTAAAAGGAAGACAGATCTTAGATGCCATTGGCATGGCACAAGAGTGCCTGCACAACATCAAGGAGAAAAAATCAAAGGCACTCATTCTGGAATTAGACCTGAAAAAGCCTTTGACTACATAGATTAGGATTTCCTTAGATTAATCCTAGCTCAATCTAGCTTCAGTCTTTCCTCAATTAGGTGGATCATGTGCGGCATGATAACTACAAATTTTTATGTCCTAGTGAATGGCGAAACTTTCCCTTTCTTTCGCAGTGGAAGAGGCTTGAGGCAGGGCTGCCCAATCTCCCCATTATTGCTCATACTGGTCATGGAAGGCCTGTCACTACTTCTAAAAAATAGTCAATCTGAAGGGAAGATTTCTGGGATAAAAGTTTCCAAAGTAGTTAGGATTTTACACCTACTATTCGTCGACGATGTACTTATCATTACCAATGGCTCAATTCAGGAATGGATAGAAATCAAAGACCTTCTGCAATGCCTCAAGACTTTTGATAAATTGGGACAAATCGACCTTCCATTTTTCCAATATTCAAGACCAAACTCTCGCCCTACTAAAATATCTAATCCCTCACATATTTGTACACCTCTCCTAAGGTTTCAAATGTCTCGGCTATTTCTTAAAAGTTGAATCACTCAAGCCTACCAATTGGAACTGGCTCATCGCTAAAGTTGAGAAAAAAGAATATGTCACTGGTGTAATCGTTGGCTATCCTTAGGAGGTCGTTTCACCCTTTTCAAAGCGGTCTTAGAAGGTCAACCCATTTTCTAGATGGTGCTAGTAGCCATACCTGCCACTATGCTTGACAAGATAAGGAATTTGTCATTCAATTTCCTATGGTCGGGTTGCACGGATCATAGTAGCCAACACCTTTGCAACTGGGAAACAATAGAAAAACCAAAAAAAAGGAGCGGTTGGGGGATCAGGAACCTCTCCCACTCTAATCAAGCATCGACGGCCAACACTCTTTAGCCTGTTTTAACACAAGAAGGTATCTGGCACTCAGTCATAAAGGATAAGTACCTACCACATGTATCGGTGGACTCCTGGCTCAGAACAGCTGCGCCCTTTACAAGATCATCCTCACCACTTTGGAGAAACATTACAAAATCCGTGAGCTAGATATCCAATTCTCTTTGCTGGAAACTGGACTCTGGGAACTCCATCATCCTTGGCAAGGATCATATCATTGGGATGGAACAAGACTCTTACCTCTCCCCACGACTGATCTCCTCCATTAATTCGAAAAACATCATGTACCTATTTCAAGCGACTGGGGCAAACAGAACCAACTTTCGTTTAAATGATTAGAAATCTAGCCACGAAATTGGACTAGCTATAAACTTAGCTCCTTAATGGAATATTTTCTATCAACATCTCTCGAACATGGGCATCCAGCTCCAATAAAAAGACGACCAACTGATGTGGACGGGGGGCGACTGCTCGGGTATCCTGACAGCAAAAAATGTATACACAGAGATCACGAACCACACCTGGCATAACACAGTTGGTGGTTGGAGGCACAGTCTCCAAAATTGGAATTTAGCACTCAAGATAAAACTCTTCACCTGGCTCATGCTTGGAAAAAAGATTAATACCTGGGACATCCTCCAAAAAAAAGGATGGGTCGGCCCCAACATCTTCCACCTCTGCAACAAAGAAGAAGAATATGTACAACACATATTCATCAACTGTGCCTTCATCTGTTTAGTCTGGGACATCATCTCTACAGATCTCAATTTAAATACCATATGGGATGGGCACACGTTATCAGATTGCTATGAAAACTAGTCAAAAATCGTCCATCACTCACTAAACCTCCCTCCCATGGTCTGTTGGTATGTGTGGCTTGATAGAAACAGCTTTATTTTTGAAAATAGGCCTCCATAAGCCAATACAGTGGCTTTCAAATTGCTTGGCCTGCACAACTCCTGGACAACCATTCACCCAAGAATAGAGTCAAGAAAAACCAAGAACAAGATCCTTACCTTAGAGGAGACTCCCACGGGTTGGTTTGATGGAGTGGCACAGTCAAATGGTATGCAGAGTGGTGTAAGGGGTGTGATATATATCTTATCAAATACTCTTTGCATATGGACTTTTAATTGTGGACATAGCACCAACACCAGGGCATAATTATTGGGCGCCTGGGCTACTCTCCATCTGGCCTCCAGACTAAATATAGATACACTTATGATGTATGGGGATTCCCACATTGTCATAGACTGGCTAAAAAATAAGGGCAAGCTACAAGTCACCACTCTCTTGGGATGGAAGGATAGGATCAAGCAACTTCAATCAACTTTCATCAAGCTTAAATTCAAACATATATACCATGAAAACAACAAGGAAGCCAACATATTCTCCAAGGTTGCACTCAAGAAAAAAGTCGGAATCATCAACTTCAATCTCTGGGTGAATGGGCACGAGGGCCCCTCCCATGTTCTAAGATTATTTTAGGATGAGTGCCAGCTACAAAACAGAGATATGATCATTCATTTGATATCCTCCTTTGCAGAGCACAGTTTCAAATCATTAGCCCGGACTTCCTCACCTCTTTTCCCCGTAGGACCACTGGAAATGTCTTCATTACACTTCTGCACTCCGATAAAATTAATGTTGGCTGACAACACTAGATTGACTAGGATCAGCATGGATTGTAGGTCTTTTCTTCTAGGTGTTGTTTATCTTGGAATGTAACCTCTCGAGCAGAGAACAAAAGTTATATCTCTAATATAATTGTGAAATTTTTCTCTGGAAAAAACTAAAGTGAAATGATGGATTTAGTATCTATTGTCGTTATTCTTTGGCCCAAAATTTTTTTATCGACCTTCAATTTATTTATTTTATGGATCATCCTAATTGACACACCTTTACCCCTAACCCAATATCTTCATGGAAAACACTCATGATTGTTTATGACCATTGTAGATATTATGATTTATGCTTATCTAACTACATGCAATTTCTTATTTCCATGATTGAATGTGATGTTATGATTCATGCTTATCTAATTACATGTAATTTTCTTAATTCCATGATTGAATGTGATGTTATGATTTATGCTTATCTAATTACATGTAATTTTCTTAATTCCATGATTGATTGTGATGTTCTTGATCTTAAAGTGATTTTTTATCATTGTTTAATGTGTTGCTTGTATGAACTAATGTGGTCTACAAAGAGTAATAGTGTAGGAATTCAATCTACAAGACAAAGATGATCTCTTTCATTTATGACTCCAAACTACTATGATGAATTCAAGTGGCCCAGAACCAAAGAAACCATGCATTATAGTACATACTACAAAATACAACTATCAATGTTAGTTAAACATATAATTGTCCAATCAATGATTTGATTATTATGATGTTCGTAACTTTAGACATGTTTAATTTTTTATGCACTCTCAAATACATTTTCAAATGGAGAAAATATTCCATGAAACATCAAATTTCAGGGATGCACATTATGAGTCATGAAAGAAAGAATATTTATAGATTGTGCTAGTGTTCGGTATAACAACCTATATATAGATCATGTTACATGCCTACTAATTGGCCCTGATTATAGAACTAAATTCTAAATTTCATTTGGAGAGGTCACCTAAATATCTAACCTACCTCTATCATGAACTTACCAATATATCCATTTCTTAATAATTATTGTTATTATTATTTGTATTTATGTTTTATATTCAATGACATATTTATAAAAGTCTACCACTGCTCATCTATATACCTCCTCCCCCTCCATATCCACTTATTACCTTTGACTTTGACTACTATTACATTAGTTGTAATGTAAATAACACCCTTGCTAGCCATCTCAATAGGAAGCCACTACAAAAGAGAGGGACTACATTTAAAATATCCCACTATATAGTATTATAAGCATTAAATGAAATAGCATACCTCTTCATTTTGAATAATAATAATAATATTATTAATGAAATATACTCTTATAAGCATTACATGAAATAATATACTTCTTCATTTTGAAGATTAATAATAATTATATTATTAATGATAAATCGATATTAGTTTAAATAAGAAATTCAAAGTAACTTTGTGTATAGGTTTATTTTCATATTTATTTATAATATATAAATTGAAAAAATTATAAATAATAACATCTTTTATATTTTTTCATTTTATATTATTATATTTATTACATCCTAATTTTATATTATTATATTTATTACATACTAATTATTGTAAAAAATATCATTATGTGATAATTGGTTTATAATTAGGCCGAGAACGAACCAAAAGAAACATGTTCTCAAGTGGTGGAGGCCTTCGGAGAAGGAAGGTACAAAGAAAAATAGTTAAAGTGAAAGCCGTGGTGGGAAGGAATCTTTTAACATTTCTTCTTTTTGTTGTGTTGGGCCAAATGATGAATGTACGAGAGGTGCAACGCTTGCACGAAAGGAATGTTCCTTTTAGGTGGTAAAGAAACCGAATGGTGAAGGAAGGAATCGCTTTATGTTAAGGAATATTTTTTTTAGAAACTTTATTTTTAGGTGGTAAAAAAAACATGAGTAGTCAAGAGTAGAAATGCATTACATATTGATGATGATGAAAAGAGACCACAACAAAAGAAACATGTTCTCAAGTACTACGAGTGGTGGAGGCCTTCGAAGAAGGAATCTTCCTAGGTGGTACAAAGAAAAATAATTAAAGTGAAAGGTGGGAAGGAATTTTTTTATTTTAAGGTATTTTTTTTTAGGTGGTAAAGAAATATCAGTGGGGAAGGAAGAAATTTTTTTGAAACTTTATTTTTAAGTAGTGAAGAAAATATGAGTAGCTAAGGAAAGAATCTCTTTATCTTAATGGTGTAATGTTTAATTGTTCAGTTTTCATATTTTAAATAATGTGGTGTAATGTTTAATTGTTGAGTTTTCATATTTTAAATAATGTGATATCCTATAGATAGAGTAAAGATACATTATAAATGATTGGTAAATATTAAGAAATAAAAATCTTACCTATATAATTAATATCTTTGAAATGAAAAAAAATATATTAAAGAAAATATTTAGTAATAAAAAAAGTATTGAAAAAAATATCTAATAAAAATATTGTAAAAAGAAGAACATAATTTTTTAATAAAAAATTATATATTTAAAAAGTATGAAATAATTTTTTAAAAATACTAAAGTAAACATACAGGTGAATTTTTTGCACAATAATAAATAAAGGTCGAGTGTTGTTTTTATGGCAACAAGTTCAAGTTTATGAGTGATTATATGAATAGTTTGTGCATTATTAAAGAACTATTAATTTATTAGAATTATTGTAAAAGTACTAATTAATTTAAAGAAGTGTTTTGAACTTAAATTATGTTTTAATAAAGATGTATCCTAATATGTAGTTGAATAACATTTTACCCATCATTCTTATATTTTATATTGTGTAATTTAAATCAACATTATCATATTTATATTTTCAAATTTTTATTTTATTTACTTGAAATTAACCTTAATATTTTACTCATCATTCTTATACTATGTTATTTAAAATAACATTATTATATTTATATTTTATGTATTTGAAATTAATGTTATATACTTGTGTTATGATACATGTTCTAATGAATATGTGGTTGAATAATGTTTTACTTCATATATAATTCAAATCAACATTATCACATTTTTATTTTGGAATTGTTATTTTATGTATTTGAAATTTATCTTATCAAAATGGTCTTATATTATAATATTTAAATTAACATTATTATATTGATATTTTTAAATTTATATATTACCTTGCAATTCAAAATTAACAATATCAAAAATATTTTAATTATGTTTAGAAATCAATTTCTATATTATATATATTTTATTTAACATTAATAAAATGCATGTTTTAATATATTTTAATTAATATTATAAAATTGTATGTCATAATATACATCTAGCTTAGCTTAATTTTTTTTTTACAAGTTTTGTGGAATGGTTTATGGTTTATGTATAGCATATAATTTCTAAGAGTATTAATTTGGTTTTATAAATGTATGTTCTTTGGCATCAACTCACATCTTTAGCAACTAACCCCACTACCGCAAAGGACAAAATCATGCCTCTATCTATTTCTTAGGCCAAGTATTTCTTTTATAAGGTCCATGTGGTGGTATAGATCCCCGTACATTTCCCATGACCACTAAGAGAATCAACTTATTTTTAAATTCATTTACTTTGATCTTGAATGATGTCTTAAGTCGTGACATGCTTCCAAGATCTTGTTTACAATGAAAGAAATGGAGCCCATATTACTCCTAGTTACCAAAGATTACTTATCCAACACCTATGCTAAGATCTTGGTCCCTATGTGATGCAAGAGCATCACTCCACCTTAGCAAAAGCACGCCAGCATGCAAACATGCAATGGAGAAAGGGAGAGGCATTCAACCTCCCATTTTTATATTTAAAATAATCCTATACGGATTTTCATGTTGTAAGGCTGTAAATGTCGGGCCATGCCTTTGTGCAGGTAGTGGTTGGATTTCCTTAAAGGGTTGCTTGTAGCAGGCCTAGATCATAGACAGGTTTGGGTAAACATTTATGAAACTTCAATGTAATAGATGAGGTTAGGTGAGAGAGGACGAGCTCTCATAGCCCCTCTTTTGTAAGGAGATCTTCTATCATATTTGGATAACGAGAGAATACAAAGAGAAGCAGAAGAACTCATGAGAGAGGTCTAGGTAGAGACTCCTTAGGAGGTCTTAGAAGTTCTGAGAGAGAGCTTGAGAGAACTGGGACTTTGTTACAGTCCAGTTTTTGTAATCATCTGTATAGACACACAGAGATAATAGAAAAGCAGTTTTTTCCTACATATCGTGTGTTTATGTGTTTCATGAATGAATGTTGTAGATATATGATAAGATTTATTTACAGTAGGAAGATATATTTCCTTTATCTTCATTGAGTTTTATAATATCGTTTTGGTTTCTTTAGGTTGTGCAAGGTGTGGTCAACAGAACAATCAAGGTTTTCTAGCCAGCACAAGGAGTGTGCATCTGAACTCTACAGAGTCAAAAAAGAACATGCCAGGAGGGCACACCAGAGAGATCATAATCTCAAGAGGAACCTCAAGGTTAGTGAATACCTTAGAGGGAAGACTGTGTGAAAGAAGCATAGAGAAACAAAGTTACTAAGAACTATGTCAAAGCTCTTCCAAGTGGGCATTGAACCGGTGCAAGTGTGCACATAAGAACTCCGTGTTGAGTTCAACAAAAACCAGAGTTACTGAATACTTTGTGAGGAAAAGCTCTGCAAGGTGTGCATCGAGAAAGGAGAACGCCAGGAGGGTGAGAAGCATTTATTTTCAAGAAATACTTCGGATCTGAGTTTGACAAAATCCCAGGATGCAAGGTGTGCGTGGGAGGTCGAAATCTTTAAGGAGATCAAGCTCAGAAGGGATAACACAAGAAGTTCGTAGGAGTCAGACTTATTCTAACTCCATAAGCTAAGGACGGGTAACACTTTTAGTACAGCAAAGAGAGACCAAGAGTTGGGTTCGTGGGAAGAAGTTAAAAGGTCAAGACCTTTCAAACATTAACAAAACCTTCTAGGTCAAGAGAAGGTGGAAGCTTAGGAGGAGGAGCGACAACAACTGTCTGATCAGTTGTAAAGGAGAACCTGAACCGTTAGACCTATGTTCAGGCAGAGGAGGAACGGGGGCAAGAGGACCATATCTCAGTCGTCAGATCTGAGTGCGTGAATCAATAGCAATTGGATCCAGAGTAATGTGCATGGGTTTTAACTCTTTGGAGTGCACAGGAGAGAGGGTTTTGCAAATTCGTGACATCCCGACATCATCAGAACCGTCCATCGGAAGGGACGCGTGGTGAGCAATCAACATTTTGCTGACTCACAACTAAAAGAAGTCAAAGGGTGAATTCGTGAAACTCGCAAAATGAAAAATCGCAAAAAGATCCTAGTTGTTGATTGAGGGGAGATCTGGATCGTGAGATCTAGAAGGAGGCAGAGGTTGAAGTGTTGAAATAGTCAAAGCCCGAAGAGCCAAAGAGTCGAGAGCCGTCGATCTGTGAGGGGACACTTGTCACCATATCACGAGCTCCGGGGAAAGTTATGGTGGAGTTTCAGTTTGAGGACTGAAATAACCGAAGCCCGAAGCGCCGAAGAGTTGAAGTGCCGGGGATTCAAAGAGTCGAAGTATCGAAGACTCGAAGAGATTATGGACCGTCATATCTAGAAGGGGTACGTGGCGAAAGATCGTGGACTCTGGAAGAAGTCATTTCGGGAGAACGCAAAGGAGAATTTTAAGGTTTGAGATGGCTAAAGCCCGAATAGCCGAAGTGAACTATAGTCATTGATCTAGGTTTCGACAGGTGTCACTATATTATGAACTTCAGAAGGATTCACTTCGGAGACTTGTGGCTGTTGAGAATTGAAATCGTCGAAGGCTGGAGTCTCGAAAACAATGACAGTCATCGATGCGAAGGAGGACATGTGGCACCAGATCCAGAACTCCAGAGGAAAGCGAAGGAGGAAAAGTCTAAGGACCCGGATAAGATCTTGATCGTTGATCGAGGAGGAAGTCCGAGGACTGTTTATCTAGTTGAGGAGGTCAAGGATCCGAAGGAGGAGAAAAACCATTGATCGATTAGGACAGGTGTCCATAGATCGTCAGTTCCGAAGGATTGATGTACGAAAGGAAGCTGGGTTTGATATTTCAAACTCTCAGAGTCCAGAATCACGAAGGGATCTAGTCCATTGATTCAGAGGGGACAGATCTGAACCGTCTATCCAGGGTACTGTCAAGATCGATAGATTGACGGTCCCACAACATTTCAGGGATTGGAGGTTTGTGAACTTTAGCAGGGATTCACCTGGTCATGTGAGGACGTCCTCCAGGGTCACATGCGGAGAAGGAGCTTAACAAAAGGGATCATGTGGAGTTTGAGAATTGAGATTCCTGAAGGCTGGATCCATAGAGGAGATCCTGGCCATAGATTCAAGGGGACAGGTGGCAATGGATCTTCCACTCTGGAAGATTGTCTTGCAGGGGAGAGTGGAGTCTGTGAATTGAAACTCCAGAAGCCCGGAAAGGCGGAGTCAACAATAACCATTGATTCGAACAAGACTACATGTCGATAGATCATAGAGATCTATGGAGACGTGTGGAAGGAGGAAAGAAGAGTGGAATAGAGATTGATAGCATTCGTTGATCCCAGGAAGCACCAAAGGAATGGAGATCGACAGATGAGAAGGATTGCAGAGCCAAAACATGCTCGGACAATAATAATCCTTGAGCGGGCCGCAATTTCAACCCCGTTTTTGAAAGGGAGATACGTGGCAGCTGGAGCAGGATTGCGAGGCGAAAAGCAGGTTGGTCTAAAACCACTCTTGCCTGTGCCCGCAATCATGCATTAGCACAAGGGCACAACCCAGGGTCGTATGAGGTAATTGATTTTTGTAGGCAAAGGAGGTAATCAAAAGACCGAGCCTTGCTTACAAACAAAAGACAAAGGAGAGACGATGAAAGGAGATGACCTGATAACATCAGGTGGTATCACAAACAGGAGTTTGTCTGTAGACAACAAGTTAAAAAAAAAAGGCAGGGTACTGATGCTCTTTGAGAAGGTTGTTGTATGGACACAGCAGAAAAATTTTAAATAGTCGAGTGAGTTGTGGGAGAAGATGGAGATGCTCACAGATGCAGAGTAATCCATAGGCTTTCCAGGGGTGCAGGTAGAAGGTGGAAATGGCTACTGAAGGCCATGAGCGTGGTCGAAGAGAAGGCCGCAAGAAGAAGAACAATCCAGAGATGGATATGGATCTCAATGAGGTAAGTGCAAGGATGGAGAAGATCGCATTTAAAATGTAGCAGGATGAAAAAGTGCATTGGGTGTATGAATGGCCCATGATGAAGAAAGTGAAATGGCTTGTTCAGAAATTATTGGCCAGAGGAAAACAAAGGCTGATGAGAAGGTGGTTGAGGCATGCTAAAACCTCAGTGACATAGAGGAGGAAGTGGTTCACATCTGTGAACCAGAGTCTAGGAGAAATCTCTGTGACAAGGAGGAGGAGAGGTCAAATGAAAATCTCATAAACTTCCAGGTGGGCGAAAATGGACTTTCAAGTTGCCAGGTGGGCAATGGAAAGAGACCAGGTGGAGATCTTGAATACTGCCAAGTGGGCAATGAGATGGGATCAGTTGATCTCATAGACTGCCAGGTGGGCATGAAGAAAGAAATGAGACTGTCTGAAAGTCTCGGGATCTTAGGAGCGAGTTCATGTCAGCAAAGAGCATTGATAGATGGAGATTCATGTGGATTTTTAGACCATATGAATGAAGATGATGATAAGTTAAAAACTTTCACCATCCAGGAGGAAGATCAGAGGAGCATTCTGATTATTGGAGGAATCAAGATATTCCTACCAAGCATACAAGTGAAGACCAATGCACATGATGAAAGTGCAGCAGGAGAAAGAAAGCCAACAGAAACTGTCAAAGGGGAAGAAAAGGAGCAGACTGTCAAAAGGAGAAACTGGGCAGCAGAGTGGCAACTAAATGCCACAAGGGGTAGTAAATACAACATGGGAGATCGAGTAGATCTGCCCACTGATAAGTATGGAGAGAAGGAAGTGTAGCAGATAAGACTGCATACAAAGAGCCATCCACTAGAGCAACTAGATAGAGTGATAAAAGAGATCAGGAAGTTGATGTTGAGGTCAACAGAAGCAATCAACAAAAGAGAGCTGAACAGAGGAGAACGTGCCATAGTAGCAGGGAAGAAAAAGAAGAAGAAGCAACAACAACAACAACAACATAGTTGGAAAGGAGAAGAAGGACAACTCCAAGAAAGATTTTGGGATCCAGGAGGATTTCAACACTGGAGAAGAGGAGCTCATGACCCGGAGCTCATGTTTTTCCTAGCTGTGGAGTATGATGCAGGAGCATCGCTCCACCTTATCAAAATCACGCCAGCATGTCAACACGCAATGGAGAAAGGGAGAGGCATTCAACCTCCCATTATTAAATTTAAAATAATCCTATACGGATTTTCATGTTGTAAGGATGTAAATGTCGGGCCATGCCTTTGTGTAGGTAGTGGTTGGATTTCCTCAAAGGGTTGCTTGTAGCAAGCCTAGATCATAGTCATTTCTAGGTAAACATTTATGAAACTTCAATGTAATAGATGATGTTAGGTGAGATAGGATGAGCTTGTAGAGCCCCTCTTTTGTAAGGAGATCTTGTATAAGATTTCGATAATGAGAGAATAGGGAGAGAAGAAGAAGAACTCATGAGAGAGGTCTGGGTAGAGAGGCCTTAGGAGATCTTAGAAGTTCTGAGAGAGAGTTTGAGAGAACTGGGACTTTGTTACAATCCATTTTTTGTAATCATCTGTATAGACACATAGAGATAATAGAAAAGCAGTTTTTTCCTGCATATCATGTGTTTATGTGTTTCATGAATGAATTTTGTAGATATATGATAAGCTTTATTTACAGTAGGAGGATATATTTCCTTTATCTTCATTGAGTTTTATAATATTGTTCTGGATTCTTTAGGCTGTGCAAGGTGTACACAACAGAACAATCGAGGTTTTGTTGCTAGCACAAGGAGTGCGCATCTGAACTCTATGGAGTCAGAAAAGAACGTGCCAGGAGGTTGCACCAGAGCGATCATAAGCTCAAGAGGAACCTCAATATTAGTGAATACCTTAGAGGGAAGACTGTGTGAAAGAAGCACAGAGATACAGAGTTACTAAGAAATGTATCGAAGCTCTGCCAAGTGGGCATTGAGCCAGTGCAAGTGTGCACAGAAGAACTCCGTGTTGAGTTCAGTAAGAACCAAAGTTACTGAATACTTTGTGAGGAAAATATCTACAAGGTGTGCATTGAGCAAGGAGAATGCTAGGAGGGTGAGAAGCATTTCTTTTCACGATATACTTCGGATCTGAGTTTGACGAAATCCAAGGATGCAAGGTGTGCGTGGGAGGTCAAAATATTCGAGGAGATCAAGCTCAGAAGGGATAATGCAAGAAGTGCGTAGGAGTCGGACTTATTATAAGTCCATAAGCTCAGGAGAGGTAACACTTTTGGAAGAGCAAAGTGAGACCAAGAGTTGGGTTCGCGGGAATAAGTTCAAAGGCCGAGACCTTTCGAACATTCACAAAATCTTGGAAGTCAGGAGAAGGTGGAAGCTCAGGAGGAGGAGTGACAACAACCGTCTGATCAGTTGTAGAGGAGAACCTGAACCAGTAGATCTATGTTCAGAAAGAGGAGAAATGAGCGCAGGAGGACAATATCTCAGCTATCATATTTGAGTGTGTAGATCAACAACCATTGGATCCAGAGTAACGTGCACAGGTTTTAACTCTTTGGAGTGCATAGGAGATAGGGTTTTGCAAAGTCATGAAATCCCGACATCATCATAACTGTCCATCGAAAGGGACCTGTGGAGAGTGATCAACATTTCTCTAATTTGCAACTAAAAGAAGTCAAAGAGTGAATTCATGAAAATCGTGAAATGTGAAATCGCGAAAAGATCCCAGTCATTGATTGAGGGGAGATCTGGACCATGAGATCCAGAAGGAGACAGAGGTTGAAGTGTTGAAACAGCCAAATCCCAAAGAGCCGAAGAGCCGAGAGTCGTCGATCTACGAGGGGGCACTTGTCACCATATCGCAAGCTCCAGGGAAAGTTACGGTGGAGTTTCAGTTTGAGAACTAAAATAGCCAAAGCCCAAAGCGTCAAAGAGCTAAAGTGTCGAGGAGCTGAAGAGCCCAAGCTATGGACACCCGAAGATATTCTGGACCGTTAGATCCAGAAGGGGAACATGGTGAAAGATCGTGGACTTCGGAAGAATTCATTCTGGGAGAACGCGAAGGAAAAGTTTGAGGTTTGAGATCGCTGAAGCTCGAATAGCCGAAGTGAACGATATTCATTGATCTGAGTTTGGACAGGTGTCACCAGATCGTGAACTCCAAAAGGATTCACTCCAGAAACTTGTGGTTGTTGAGAGTTGAAATCGTCGAAGGCCGGAGTCCCGGAAACGATGAAAATTGTCAATGCGAAGGAGGACACGCAACGCGAGATTCAGAACTCCGAAGAAAAGTGGAGGAGGAAAAGTCTGAGGACCCAAAGAAGATATTGATCGTTGATCGAGGAGGAAGTCCGAAGACCGTTTATCTGGTCGAGGAGGTCAAGGATCCGAAGGAGGAGTAAAACCGTTGATCCGTCAGGATAGGTGTCCATTGATCGTCAGTTCCATAGGATTGACATATGGAAGGAATCTGGGTTTGAGATTTCAAACTCCCAGAGTCTGGAATCGCGAAAGGATATGGCCCATTGATTCAAAGGAGACAGATCTGAACCATCAATCTAAGGTACCATCAAGATCGGGAGATCGATGGTCCCACAACATTTCAGGGACTCGAGGTGCATGAACTTTAGCAGGGAGTCACATGATCATGTGAGGATGTCGTCCAAGGTCACATGCAAAGAAGGAGTTTAACAAAAGGGAGCTTGTGGAGGTTGAGAATTGAGATTCCTGAAGGCTGAATCCACAGAGGAGATCCTGACCATAGATTCAAGGGGACAGGTGGAAACAAATCTTCCACTCTAGAAGATTGTCATGCAAAGGAGAGTGGAGTTTGAGAATTGAAACTCCCAGAGGCCGGAAAGGTGGAGTCAACAACAACCATTGATTTGAATAAGAATACGTGTCGACAGATTGTAGAGATCTGTGGAGATGCATGGAAGGAGGAAATAAGAGAGGAACAGAAATTGATAGCATCCATTGATCACAAGCAGTGCCAAAGGAATGGAGATCGACAGAAGAGAAGGATTGTGGAGCCAGAACATGCTTGGACGATAATAATCCTTGAGCAGGATGCAATTTCATCCACGGTTTTGAAAGGGAGATGCATGGTAGCTGGAGTAGGATTGCGAGGCGAAAGGTGGGTTGGTATAAAACCACTCTTTCCTTCACACGCAATTGTGCATTAGCACAAGGGAACAACTCAGGGTCGTATGAAGGAAGGGGCTAGTAAAGAGGAGCTAGCACCCATGAACTAAAGAGCGCCAGAACACATAGACAAAGGGTACGAGTGTCACAGGACCTGCGCCAAAAGGAGAAAAGGGACGTGTGCATATTTGATTTAGGTTCAATTAGGAGCCCAAAGAGTTGATCCAACTCAACAATTGGAATGATCCAAAGACCGGGAGATCGAAGAACCCCAGGAGGGAAGGGGGGGCTGCATCACTATGTATGGCCCACAAGAACTTCAAGTGCATTGGTTTTATCCCATGTGATATGTTACTTTGCCTCAAATTTATTATTAGGCCACAAGACTCGACCATCCTTCTTGAACAACTAATGAAATTGGGACATGAAATTCTTATCAAATCCTTGGGCACCCGTATCCCCACATCGGGGCCACAAAATTTGTATAGAGGTCTTGTGTGGTGGTTCAAGTTGTCTTTATTTAACTTGGATTGAAGGCCTAAAGCATGGCTTCCCTCCCACGACCATGTCCATGTCCTTGTGATCCATCCTTAGTTCTCAAGACATTTTAATGGAACCAATATCCCTCTTAGAGACCAAAGATCTTGTAGAGAGGTCTTGTGTGGTAGTTTAAGACCTCAATCATGCCTTGTAATTCCTAGAGGATACCAGAGGGTTTGAAACTTGAGTTTTTTCACTTAATCATGGTCAAGGCCCATAGACCCATACCTAGTGGCCAAGAAAAATCCCTAGTGGCATACATATCCCTACTCAGAGGTGAAGGATTCTCTCATGAGGTCATGCATGGTGGTTCAAGGAATCATTCTTTCCCCTGAATACCTAGAATCTTCCTTTCTAAGAACCAATTTTTTTCCCTTGACAACATCTAGGGCCCCACAACTCATCAATGGTA
>JZKD02S1720967.1:64656-76528 GCA_000966675.3 Picea glauca
GTCGAGTTGGAAGTTCATAGCTCCGCTCGCTGCGTTCTTGGGTCTTCTCATGACCGCTATACAGACTTACTGTAGTTTGTACCATTGTAGCCGCTAACGGTAACAACTCTAAACGCTAGGGGGCTTGCTGCTTTGGATATGGATTGATACTACGGTATATGTTTTGCTCTGGCTAGCTACTACGGTATTTGTTTTGCTTGAGATGGGTTATTTCCATTATTGTAGAGACACTTTATTGTGTTATATTTGTTATTTTTCAGCCAAATATTTATTGTGTTATATTTGTTATTTTTCAGCTAGTGGAATCTTTGGATTCAAATCATAGAGAGATGGCCTGTGAAATAAAATGTTTGTTTTATTGAAAATTGCTATGTGAGGGCGTTAGTAGCATTAATAAGTGTGTTCAAAATAAATTAGCCTCAGCATAAGGTCCAAAGAGGATATAGATGTTTATCAAATTCAGGGGAATCGTTTGAAATTAATCACTGCATAATGCATTTAATGTTAGTGGAACATCGCTAATCACATTCACTTGTCTTCAAAGTATTTATTCTTTACTTTATTTTAGTTTTTAGTATAATGGGGAAATTCTTAACTCAAATGTAGATTTGATCATCTAAGAACACATTTTTAACAGTAAAGGGGAAATAACTGTAAAGTGTTTATATAGACTTTTGGAAAATGTTTTACGATGATAGTTGTATATAATTTAAAATTAAAAATTTAATTTAATTATTATTTGATTAAATATTTAATACTTTTATAAGTTTAGTTCAATATTTATATGATTAAATAGAAGTTTTTCAAGATCATCATAGTTTTGATGATTTAGGAAGTTAGGGATATCACTATTACAATGATATTTGATGCCTTCTGCCATTAATGGTGGCGTTCAGATTTAAATAATGCATAGAATCCAAAGCAATATGAGATAGCATATTGTGTAAGTATCTATAGATGCACATTGGTTATGATACCTTGGAGGGTCAATCACAATGTGATATCTAATGGCATAATTTTTTTTATTTTTTAATTTTTTTTAATTGTCTCATAAATATTAGATAAAAATGATCTAATCAATTACAATTCAAAAATTTAAATTTAAAAAAAAAATAATATTTAAAAAAATTAATTCAATAAAAATATATATATAACCTTATAAAAACTTTATTAAAAATTCAAGTAACTAATTGAAAGTAAAATAAAAAATAACTTTGAATACTAACCAATTACTATATAACATGCCAAAATTATGTCAAATTACTATATAACATGCCAAAATTATGTCAAGATTGATTACTTTAATAACTAATTCAAAACTACAGTCGAGATATAATTCGTATCAACTTATTTGATGATAGGGGCGAGTTCCTTATAGCTACGACTATATAAACTCTTGCACAAACACACAAAAACCAAAACATAAGGCGAGACGAGTTGCGGTTCTCAAATTCTTAATTCAGTCATTCTTTCTGAAGGAAGATATTAATACACATTGGTTTATTAATAACAGAACATGACCAATCAACTTTTCTAGAGATTTTTTCAACTAACTAGATGTAACTAAAACTTTTTTATTCTAAAACTTTAAAATTAGAACTCTCCAAAATTAGTTGAGATTAATTGTTGTATTTCAACAATCGTCTTTAATTATTGCTGGTAAAATCTATAACAAGTTAGTCACGACAACTTGAAAATCAACACTTCCTCTATAGGCTTACAAAATTCATAACATCTTGTGCTTTCTATGCTCTACAAGCTTTTTATTATTTTTTCTCCAAACTTATTTTGTTACAACAATCACTTCATCAACAACCACAATTTTCTATGTAACTCAGCTTTATGTTGATCAGTGTTGCTTCCCTTTTCACTTTATATCATCTCAAGAATATCCCAAGCTTCTTTGGACCTAGTTGTTGATGCAATTTTGGGAAAAGTTCTCTCATCCAAGCTTTGTTGAATGAAAAACAATTTTGTTGCATCACCCTTCTTGTTTGCTATGAGTTGATCCTTATGATATTGAATCATAGTCTCAAATTCTTCTTGATTTGATGGTTCTTCAAATCCATTCAACACAATATGCCATAAATCTTGTGTATAGTCTGCTTCTCATTTTAATAGCCCAAAAATCATAATTTAACCAAAGAATCCAAGAGGCGGTGGCAGATAAGAATTGCTCCATAAATTCATTCTAATAATCCAAATTCACCGAAATTTTTTTTTTCTAAATAATTCCCTTCTCAAAAAAAGTAAAGTGAGTAATCTATTTTTATTTATTTATTTATTAAAACTCAACCTAACTACCAATATATCCACGTCCTTTATAAAAATACACAAGATATATAAGTTGTTATATCATGTGCATTTAATAAAACACACCATAGTTCTTTCATATAAATTTGGATTTGAATCAAAACCTAAATAAACACCCTTAATGAATAATATACCCTGTGTAACCAATGAAAATATTAAAAATGGTAAATGTATATCCTTACAAGAAATTTATCATACCAAATTTACCATATGAAACACTCATGCAAAGTTCTACACCTAAAAGAAAGTAACAGAGCAAATTGGGTTGGGTGGTGTCAATTCATTTGTCCAGTTGTGGCAGCAGTCTTCACAAAAGGAAATAATGTGGAAAATGAATCGCTGAATTGAACGGACATAAAGGTAAAGTAAGTGGCAGTCTTCGATAAATTGCAAGAAAGTAACTTGGAAAATACATTGCCTGCAAAAGTAAATGGTCAAATTGACTGGAACATAAAGTTAAAGCAATGGCCGTCTTTGATGGTGCTCCCCTATACGGAGATCAAATTCATAAAGAAGGTATGAAAGTGTCGTCAATGACCTGCAAGATTTGAAAGGCAGGCGAAGAAAATGGGGTGCGAGTCAATTGCAATCTGGTTAATGCATATTAATTCCTTCGTACAAACCGGGCAAAAACAGTGAGAGAATAATAGTAGCAGAGAAGAGGATGAGTAAAGTCACGGAGAAGAGAAATTGCAAGGAAAAATCGCCAAATTGATCGGAACATAAAGTTAAAGTCAGTTGTCGTCTTTGATGGTGCTCCCCTATACGGAGAGCAAAGTCATAAAGAAGGTATGGAAGGTGTCGTCAATGACCTCAAAGATTTGAAAGGCAGTAACTGACAAGGATACAAAGATTTGAAAGGTAGTAACTGACGGGGATACAGAGGCAATCTGGCCAATGCATGTATCAATTCCTTCTAGAAACCGGGCCCGGGCAAAAACAACGAGAGAATAATAGTCTATGTCGTCACTTTTGGGCAAAAACAACGAGAGAATAATAGTAGCAGAGAAGTAGAGTGGGGGCATGCAGATGAATAAAGTCACGGAAATTCAACAAACTTTACTGCAAAATTGGTTGGGTGGTGTCAATTTATTCGTCTGGTCGTGGCAGCGGACTTTCCCACATAATTATAAAATCTTTATCAATTTTAGAAATTATAAATTTTCTATACAAGTCATTCTCAAAACTTCACACGTTATTTGCTTATTTTAGTAAACCTCTGGTATTTGTGTTGCATTGTGGAAGGCAGTGACCATGGCAACAACAAAAGAGACACAACCAGATGTTTTGAACGCGGCGAACTTTGTCGTTGACGAGAACAACAAGAAAGAGGTATATAATTTGTAAATCTACACTACTGCTTTCATGTCTTCATCTACAATATATGGGATTTTATGTGTTCATTTGATTGTGTGTAGATTGTTGTATATGTATACGTACAACAATGGTGGAGGTAGTTAGTTTCTTGAGATCCTATATTATGTTTATTCACAATTCTGTTACAAATGTTGTTTGGGTTGTGCGAAAGATTCTCTCTTTCACTTTTCTTTTCTTCGTTATATTTTTGAAGAGCATTATTGGAAATTTCCCTTTCTGCAATTGTCGTTTCATTGAGGAAAAAAAATGTGCTTAGGTGTCAAACAATTGTAGCTGCAACATGCAACAGTTTAATAATTGCGTAAGATGACTACGATATATAAATATGTGAAAGTAAAGGACAAAACTAGCTATGGAGAATGGTAACGCTGCCTTGTCGTTGTCCATATTGCCATATTTTATATGAAGAATGTGTTGCTAGCCAACTTTTCTTGCTAGTGTGACAACTGCACCAATGGTTCAGATCGAGTAAATGTCTTTGTTGTTTGCAAATCGGCTGATCATTGTGTCCGGTATGAAATGATAGTCTAAGAAGACTGCAGGAACTTTTTCCGCACCACTTGTTTCATTAAGTGATATAATCCGATCACAATCACCGCGATCATATACTATTTTCGGCAATATATTAATATTTGCAATGGAGATCCCATTACCAGGCAAGATCTTCTTTGCATGTTTCTAGACGAATTGTGTAGGGAGAGTCAATGTGATTGTCATCATGGCTTCGTTGTCTATCATGTCAGCATGCACAATGCGTCTACTTTTGTTTTCCTTGTCTAAATAGGTGTTGTACATGACCATTATGTCTCCGACGAACACTTGTCCAGTGTGACGGCTATTCAAGTCTTCTATTGATAGTATAGTGGGTGGCATAACTCTAGGCCTGGTGACATTTTTTGAACAGAAAAAGTAAAGTGAAGGGCAGCTTGTATCCCTATTTGTTTTTTGTTTTTTGCATGGATGTACAAGTAGATGCAGAAGCTGGATGAATTATGTTGGTTAGAGTTTTGTAACCATACCTCTTGCACTGTGACAGGTGCCTCACTTGTTCTTGATGATACTTCTTGTGAACTAAAAAGAAAGTGTTGTAGATGACATCAACATATTTACCGTGGCATAGATGAATAAATAACTGAGGATATTTGTTTCCTAAATGTAGTAGGAGAATAAATTATGAATTTTTACCTTTGGATTTGTCATTCTACTAACGTCTGCAATGATTGACTACTCATGCTTATGTTTCTTGTCCAACTTTTTCTAATGTAAACAGGGGTACATTGAATATGTAAAAAGAAACTTAATTTGCAATATATTATATATTGCTTTCACATTGTGGGGAAAGAAAATGCTGAAACACTATGGTAGAGGTGAGAGATGTACATCATAACAGAAGACAAGAACATATATGGAAAGTAAAGTGACAATAACTAAGTAAGCATGTGAATTATATGTTGTTCACAATCATTATGAATGTACGTTAAGCACATGCATTTCTCTGTTGTGGGTGTACCTTTGGGAAGATTGTAGTTCATCTTCCTATGTTGTGGCACACAAGACTTCATCCTCTTGTTCAATTAGTTTATTTGTTTCAATGTAGTAGTGCAAAAAATATAGTGCACATGAAGGTAAGTTGGTATGTAGGAAGATATGTAATATCTACATATAATAAATGAGCTACAAAGCAGTAGAATAAAAAATACATACAATAAAATAAGGGTAGAAACATACACCTTCGTATGTATTCTTTTACATTTTTGGTTAATACTTCTTCTTCATGTCCAATCATTTTGTTTCTTTCAATGTAGAAGTGCAGAAAATACAATCGGCATGTAGGTAAGTTGGTATGTAGGAATATATATAGGCACACAATAAATGAGATACAAAGTAATGGACTAGAAAATAAGGTTATAAGTATGCACCTTTGTATGTCTTCTTCTACATTTCTGGTGAAGGCTTCTTCCTCTTGTCCAATTATTCTATTTGTTTCAATGTGGTAATGCACATAATACAATGGACATGAAGGTCAATTGGTATGTAGAGAAAACAAGGAGTATGCACATAGAGAAAATGAGATTCAAAGGAATAGAGTAAAAGATAGAGATTGAAGCATGTACCGTTTGTTTTCTTCATCCATGTTCGTGGTTACGTTGAGTTTTTTCTGTCCAAAATCTATTACAGAGCATAAAATATTAAGAAATTGGATGGTGGCATTTTGAATGATTTCTTTTTGTGCGACAAGGTATCCAGATATGCTTTTAGACATGGAAATATGGATTTGTAATATGGTCGATGTATATTTCATAATTCAAGTACAAGACAAATTGTATCGTGGTCAGACCAGTATGTGTCTAAGATAAAGACTTTGTATTGTTTGTTTTTGTGCAACAAAGTATCCAAATATGCTTTGAGCCATGGAAATATGATTTTGTAATATGGTTGATGTATATCTCATAATTCAAGTACAAGACAAATTGTATCGTGGTCAGACCAATTTATGTCTAAGATAAAGACTTTGTATTGTGCAATGGGGACATTTCACCATACATGGTCAATAAGTGGGTTTTGTAGATGGTTTATCTTATCCAAAAGAAAGCAGAGATTGTAATTGCACATGTAGTTTTCCAATATTTTTGTTCTAGCATTATTGTGTAGCATGTCAACATTGAAGTCTCCTAGAATGATAATGCTTTCATTCATGTGTAAATGGTGTAATGCTTTTGAAAGAACAAACACTATGTTGGTAAATGTTGCATGTGGAGCGACATAGAGATTCAATATTGCAATTTGTGATTCATGAAAAATTACTCTTGCTAGTACCATCTCAACATTTTGTTCCTCGAAATGCATATGGTCCAAAACTGCTATATGTTTTTTCACTAATATTATCACTCCATGTGTAATGTAGCTTGATATGCAGTTGAAATTTGGAAATTGCATGTTTTTCATGCATAATGTCATGTATGTTTCTTGTAAGCATAGATCATCAGATTGCATTGTGTCACAGTCATTGAGTATATCATTCATATGTGCATTTAGGTTGCGCATGTTGAGTGAGAGAATCGATACAAATGAGTTTGTTTGTATGGATTGGTAATCATATTCCTGAAGCCATTTTGCACTGGTATAAATGCGTTGCATCTCAGTATCAACTTTATGTTTGACCTTGAAGTTATCTTTTGTAAGAGCACTTAGCAAATACAAGGACTCTATGTTTCTGACACGGGACAGAGCTTTGTATACAAGTCCATGTATTCGTATTTCAACAAGGTCGAAGGCAACACTATCAAGTGTTAGGCCTTGTGATGTCTGAATTGTATGTGCACATGCAAGTTGAATTGGAAATTACTTTCGAATATTTAGGTGACCTTTCTTTGCTGATGTTGATATTGGTTTTGATATTCGCAATACAAGTGCCCAATTGTGCAAAGTGTTTGAATTATATAGATATGCTAACTTGTTGGCTTGTCGGTGCCCAATATGTTGGTCATGTAACTTAATCCATAGGACATCAACTTTATCTTTGTTGGTATATGATTTGAGGATCCCATCCGCACCATTGACCATAACAACTTGTGAGTCATAGTTGCATGCATATATTTCAACTAGCATGCCTAATTTCAGGACAAGTTGCAAAGGCAAAGTGGTTGTATGTTGATGACACGATACATTGCCAAGGTTGTCCTCTTCCAGGTCAATTGCATTGATGATGATTTCATCGCCGAGCATGAGGGATAACATGCACTTGTTATGCATTGCGAGATCCTTGTTCTTGTAGAATATGTAAGGGAAGGTTGGGTCTGTTGGTGTTGGTCGCATGCAACTTGAATTGATATATGCCAAGTCATCACGAGTTTGGTTGTTTGTCCACATTCTATTTAGAATTGCAATAAAATTTTCATTTGTTTGGCGCATTGTAGTATGCAGTTTGAAGCAGTTTATGTTGTCTTTCCAAAATTCATGTGGCGTTGTTTGCATGTTGATCATGGGCTGTTCAAATATTAGAGAATCTTGTATGGGTTGTGTTTGGTAAATATCCCCATAAAATACCATATAAATGTTCCCAAAGTATTTCGTTTGGACATGTTTTATGTTTCTTAGCCGATTGTCAATGGAATATAAGAAGCGGCTTCCAATCAAGGAGGCTTCATCTATGAAGACAAGTTGTAGTTCGTCATAAAGCTTTGACAAGGTATCTAGCATTTCTTTGTTGAGTGGAATAAAATGTGACTTTTTAAAAGGCATCAACAGTGTGGAGTGGATTGTCGTTGCACTTGCATTATATGCAACTTTTCTTGTATATGCAATTATCAGTCCCTTTGGTTTCAGAGGGTCACTCGTAGTGTTTGAATCATAGATTCGTATATGCATTTGGAATAGTTCTTTCGATGTGAATGTCTTGCCTGTTCCCGCGCTGCCTATAAGGAACAAGTAAACAGGAGTGTGTATGTCTAATTGTTTCTTCATTGCAATATCATTTAGGATTGCCTGTTGCTCTCGATTCAACAACCGTCTAATTCTGTAGCATTATTGGTTTTCGATATCAAAAGGATGGTCTGTTACTTTAAACTCGAGATTGATACATTTTTCAGAGGTGGGATCTCGAGGACATGGCAAATCTTCTTGCAAATCATAGGCTTCATGGTGAGTTGTAGTTGTTTTATGCTTGGTTGATGTGTCATCCATATTGATAGGGTTTTCTATTTCCTCAAGTGCACTTTCTAAATCACCCCATGTTGGGTTGATGTTGTAGGTAAACCTAGCCTCATTGGTTTGTATTGTAGTCTCATAAAGAGTATATGCAGCTTCCCATGTAGGCAAGTTATGTTTTAGTGTGTCTTCACTTTGATCGAATGGAACGTACACCAATAGTTTCTCCCTGCAAAAAATTTTAGAGTCGGTGTGTTTGTTGTATTTGACAAAGCGTATTACATTTGGTTTTTTTATTTTTTATATCTGTGCACCATTTTTTTTGTAATGTGATACAAATTCTGCAAGAAATATATGCTTAATGGTAGGTGGATGTTAGAGGTAGTAATCAATAATAGAGTGACATATCACGTCCTCTAAATTATCAGTCTCTTGTTTTGGCAAGACTGGTGGCTTAAGCATGGATGTGCGCGTGTCGGGAGAAGATGTGTTTATGAAGACACATTTCCTCGAGCTACAGTTCAAAGGCATGGAAAGTGCGATGTGGATTGCTTTCTTGTTGAGCAAACATTTGTTGAAGATTAAGAAATGTATTTCCATGTGTAAGTATCATTTGCATAGCATCAATTCAACTTTTTTTATGTTCTCTGCGTATTCTCTTGAATGCATTTGTCATAGATTTGTCAACCTTCATCATGTACAAGGTACAATACGATGTTGTAACATATGCGTTGAGGACATACTGCACATCTGTATTTGCATTCCACATATTTGGCATGTCCTTGGAGAAACCATTGTTCCAAATATGTGAAGGTTTTTGGTTTAGAAAAATAGGTGGTTGCTTAAGTGTAGATTGTATAGCTTGGATGAACTCATCTTCAGTTATCTTTAGCTGCAGCAAAAAGTCTTCAAAGGTCATCAAGTCATCAAAGTCTCCTTGTTCTAGAAATGTGAACAAAGATTTTGATTTCTCAATCAAAACGTTGTCCTCCAAAGTAATTGGTTCGATAATTCTTGTCGTTCTCATCGGCAGCATAGGGAAGTTGTATCTGCAATGTGAATTTTTTCGTTTCCTAAAAATTCTTGTATGGTAATGTCTATGAACTTTGGCAAGTTCTGGATCCAAATGATATATGTGCATGTTATGTATTTGTCCAGAAACTGCTCAATCTGTGATTTGTTGTCAATTCCATATATCAGTGCTTCTTTTATCCATATTAGTGCGTGTTCATGTTCACTACCTCTATTTTGGAACTCAGTAACAAAATAATAGTTTGATATTCTTCCAAAGAAAATTTCTTCATTACATATCAATTGTCTCAAAGCATTTATTCTATCTATGTAGTAAGGAGTACATGTCACTGGGTCTTTTCTTATGAGGCAGTCAATGTGATCATTTTCCAATGTTTCAACTTGTTTTTTCCTTTTCTTGTTCCTGTATAATGTAGACATCGTAGTCACCAATGGATTCCAGCGATGCTCTATACTGGTAAATGTGATGAAAAAAGTTGGAGGCCCCAACTGTCGGATCATTGCAAATATAATTTTCGTATTTTCTTGCAAGTAGTCTGGGGAGATGCGAATGTTTTTGAAACCTATGTATCCAATATCAGATTTCAATATTTTCTCCAGATTTTCTTTGTACTTGACATCTATGGCCAATAACCTTATTCCTCGTAGTTGACCTTTTCTTATTCACACCCATATGCAAGAGAGCACTTTCTCAATTATTATGTGCATTGTTTTGAAAAATAAATTTGTTGTGTGACAGGAGAAGTCACCGCTTGAATGTAGCGATTCCCATCGTACTATTTTTTGGTAGTTGAATCGTTCTATGATGTCATTGCCATGTGTGTCTCCATATAACAGTGTTGGGAAGTTCATTTCCTCTGCGAATTTGTCCTTGAAAATCCCAAGTGGATGTTATCCTTCAACAGGTGCGATTTCGACAATATTGTCTTGCAAGTTATGAATGCGTAGTGACTCAGTGAATCCATGTATCAATGTTTCAATAGGTATTTCATTCTCTGATTCATTGTCTGTATCAATTTCACTAGTAGTGGAAAACGTTTGTGCAGATTTCTCATTGCCTTGTTCAAGAACATGGTTCCATTCCTCATTTATAAAGATGTTTTGTGCCTTGTATAGTGTTCTGGAACATAATTATTTCAATGCTTTCATGACAATGTGCACACACTCTACCTGTTTGGTATGGATTCTTGTATTGCAGATGTCTTTTGAGCGCTACAAAAATTGCCATTGTTTCGTTCATGAATTGTGGCAGCACTTTTTGCACAACATCTAGTTGGACATGCACCTTAATAATTGATCTTGTTAAGCCCATTTGGGATCGTTTATAGCCCCATGGTCTACTTTGTGAAATTTCAATTTGTAGAGACACAAGCCTCGTCTCATGTTCTATAAGTGTACTTACATATGGTATAGATTTGTTACATCTTATTTGGTCAGGCGTTGCAAACTGTGGAAGTTTTCCATTTTGAAGTGACCTCTTGCATGGGAGACATATTTTGCTAGTGGAGAATGTTTTGTAAATTAGTGTCAAGATGGCGTATTCTTTTTGCAAGTCAAGGGTGAAACACTTAATGTTCTTTGTGAAATTCAATTCCTCACACATTGCAGATGCAATGCCAGGGGTGTATTCAATTTGCTTCATATAGATTTGCTTTGCATATCTTTTTACTAGATGGGAATGTTAGCAGTTGTTTGTTGGTTTTCAATGCTAACATTTCACAATGTTTGTTTCAATCTACGATATGTGATTTTTCCCCCTCGATCAATATCATGACCACTTTGGAATATGTAGTTGCACTGGTTTCTTTCACGTATGTGTTTTTTCAACATGTGGTAAGTTAGCTTATGGTTGTCACTTGAAACTGGTCTCACTTGTGGACATGCCAGGTCAAAGATAGAGCCGACATGTGTTAAGAGCACAACTTCCTCAACATGTTGATGATTCAAATCATGATGGTCTTTGTCACCGACCATTTGATGTTTATGTTCAATAGGAAGTTTGTCAATGCATTCGTGTTGTGCACGCACAACCTTTTTCAGGTTGTAATATGTCAGTTTGCATTTCTGGATGGGCTCTCTATCACCTCATGATGATTGGGCATACATTTTAGACGTTTATAAGGAGGTGCACTGATTTATTCATGTCTTGCACGTATGAACTTTTTCAAGTTGTGATAAGTTAGTCTATGCTTTTTGCTTAAGATCTCTACGATTTGATGACATCTGGGATGAGTTTCATCATGACTAGATAACATGCAACGCTTATGTAGACTCGATGTGGTTTGGTTCACATTAATAGTGAATCTTGAACTTAAATTATTTCTTATCAAAGGTTGATAGTGTTAAGAACCAAATATCAATATAGCACAGAAAATCTTCAGAAAAAGAACTCAATGCCTTGAAAAAGACATAATTTCAGATAATAAGCCTCTTCGAGGGGGCAACCTCCTTTTACCCCACTTAAATGTTCAAGTACAAGATGATTCAAAATGAAAATGTCTCC
>JZKD02S1720967.1:81503-105760 GCA_000966675.3 Picea glauca
GCTTATTTGGTGTAGAAGTTCCCTTTTTTGGTGGCATGTTGGCCAAGTATCACTTTTTGAACCTTGATTTTGAGGTGGTTCTGCTAGACAATATGTATTCTGTTGTATCTCCCAAGTTTCGGCCCTTCTGGGTATGAAACTTTATTTTATGTATTTCTCTAATATTTCTTCTCTGCAATGCCACAGGTCTGATCAAACTTGGATGTGCCAAGTGGAATTTACAGTAACTTCCCCACAACTTGCTGATTTTCGGCCTTTACAAGAGATCTCACTTGTATACCGTGCCCCGCACAAAATAATTGATATAAATTTTTGAAACTCTCACCTGAAATACCACAAACTGTCCATGATCCAATGAAACCAGTCCCACTCAATTTGGATACTCTAGCAAGAAGTTATGATTGTTTTACCTGGAACACCTTCTTGAGACTAGTCAATAGGACTAATCAGATACCCTATATTACACAAGGTGTATGTACAAATTTAAGATGACCGAAAATATGATCTTTTAACCACATATCCTTACTAATTTCTGTAAATGGGATCCGGTGGTCTTAAACATTACAGAAAATATTTTATAGAGAAAATCCCACAATGACTCATTTCAAGATGATTCTAGAACCCTATTTTGTATAGGTTGTATCTCCGAAAGTATAAGTCCTCAGTAGCTGAATTTTGAAACCTATGCACCTTGATCCGTCTGATAAATATCCTCCAAGCCGTTGCTTCTGAAACATTGTAGAAAAAACGTTATAGTGAAAATGCAAAGGTGTCTCAGATGTAGCAGCGAAAACCCAAGACCTTGAGCTCTGATACCATATGTTAAGAACCAAATATCAATATAGCATAGAAAAACTTCAGAAAAAAGTACTCAACGCCTTGACAAAGAGATAATTTCAGATAATAAGCCTCTTCGAGGGGGCAACCTCCTTTTACCTCACTTAAATGTTCAAGTACAAGATGATTCAAAATGGAAATGTCTCCTTGGTATATATAGGAGACTAAGAGGTATAATTACAACTAATGGACTAAAGCCGACATAAATAAAATAAAATTACTAATATAATATGCCCCAATTAAGGGGTAATGAGCCAATATTAAGGCTTAACAGATAGTGGATGTGTGGTGTATCTGTTTTGAATGATATGATGCCAATTATTTTATCGTAGTTTGAATCAATAGAGTGGAAATGGACAGAACCATCTGCAAGGGTTGAACAGACCTAGATATTTATTATTAATATGATAGATGTCCACTGTAAATAAAATGCCCCACCTTCTATGTTTCCTTTTTCAAATGGCATTTCCATGTTTATAAGATATTGTTGCCAACTTCCAAGTGTTGGCATACTTTGTATGAGATCAGTTGGATGGTGTTGATGCAAGCAGGAAAGTGCATGTTGACTGCCACTTATAATCTCATTGCAGAAGGATTTCACAATGTAAAGGCACAGTGAGTGGATGTTAAACTCCATTGCGACCAAATGGAAAATTGCACTGAACAAACTTTCTCCACAATTCGATGTAATAGTTGTTGCTATGTCTAATCCAAGAGAGTGCATGTTATGCATAATTTGGTTGCAATTTGATTGAAGGTCTTCTCGAGTGAGGGATAATTTTTTATAGATAATTTTTTATATAGCGGCGGTTCGTAATGACCACTGAGAGGATTGGCATCATGGAACAAGATGCAATATGGATCTCTAGATGCAGTTTTGTTGAATAGTAGATATCTTGTCTTTCTTGTTAATGACCAAATTCCAATTGATATATTTATCCACTTAGATAGCCACCGTATACAAAATGTATCTCCCCAAAGACCTCTCTCATGTGGAGGTAGGGTTGTAGATGTAGATAATCACATCTTTGAAAGATACTTACTGACATCATGAATCACATGCAACTGACAAAGAAAATCATATGCCAATTCGTATTGATATGACTCTAATACCTCAAGGTTTCCATTGTCTAAACTATCAGAGAAATGATCTATCAATCTGTTGCGTAGCTCAGTCGAGGAATATCAGAAGTGAAATAGGACTTGAAATGCATCAAAGAGGCAATTTCCTGTAGTATATGAAAATGCATCTAATCTGAAAAGGTCATTGTTATGCAGTACTTGGTCGATGTTTTCATGTACAATGGAAGTTGCATCTATTTGATAGCACTCAACATCTATTACTTCTTCCATCTTTTAAATTGTGATTTTCAAGATGTTTCTTAGTTATGTGCAGATAGTATGCAAATAGTAGAAAAGATAAGTATAAGTTCGTGAGTGCACACCCAGTTTGTTGTGTCTTCTTCAACCTTGTTTGCCCCAACTTCAATACTCCGTAGGTGTTGTAGCATATGAAAAGGAAGCAAAGCAATAGTTAGTGTTTGAGTATATAGAAGAGAAAATGGAAAACAAACAATATTATAAACCAAAATCTTATTCAATATAAATATTGAAATACGTAAAAAGTCCAAACTTTCCAATGTAAGTTTAGAATACAAAACCTGCATAGATACTACATTGTCATTGTTTACAGAGTTTACATGATGTCAATTTGTTTACATGACAATAGTGACAGTCCATTTAGAGTGTAAAAATAACACCAACTACCGATATTGAAATGAGAAAATATTATTGCTAAGGATGACATTTCATTAAAGCTTTTGTAGGTAACTAAGATAAATTTGCATGTAAATGAAGACAAAAGAGGGGAAGGGAACAAGAGTGGATCACTGTATATATTTCATCAATATAGGAAATAAACTAAGCCATTATATATGCATCAAATTTAAAACAATATCAATTTAGAGTTGATGAAGTTTGAATTGGCTTTAACTCATGTACATATTTTCTGAATGAATACAAGCAAGGAGGTTTGATTCCAAATGTATGGTGTTGTCTATTTCCGAGTTCATTTGAATACATGTTATATGTCTTTCTGTTTTATGTGTTTTATGTGTTTGAATATGGATTTCATGGTTAAGTTCAAGAACCTTTGATGTTCCATAAGTTTCAATTGTTTCTCGTCTAAGAGCTCTGGTGCAAGGAGTGCACAGTGCCCACAAGGAGTGCGAAGGCCGAGTCAAGATTGACTCAGAAGCTCAGAAGAGGTAGCGTGAAACTTTGCAGAGGGAAACACAAGGAGTGTGTGGGGAGATTTTCAGAAAATCTCTAAGTCTGAAGCCATTCAGAGGTTCAGAGGACGCAAGGAGTGCGCCAGGGGTCTGAAGCACCTCAAGGGACAAATATCAAGAGAAATAGCGACCAAAATCCTTGAGAGGGAAGAGTTTTAATTCTTTTAAAGGTCGAACATACGTGATCCGTTCGGAAGGATCCAAAGTCTCTTGTGACCGTTAGATATGGAGAAGTAGCATAGAGTTTAACTCTTTAATTCTTTAAGACTTCGCAAGTCTAGCAGAAATTGTGTGTTGGATGCAAAGGAGATGAAATTTCTGGATTTTTGAAGTCCAGAGTCAATATGAGCCATTGATCAGAGGAGAACACATGGCATCAAATCTTCAAGTCCATAGATTGAGAACTCCAAAGCAATTGAGGGATAACTTGTTTTGGGGTCAAGAATTTCTGAAGTCCCGAAGTCCAAACTCATATGGAGCATTGATTCCAGTGGAAACGTGTTAGGGAATCATCAAGTTCGGAAGACCGACAGTCCGGGAGAGCAAAGACGAGGAGTGTTAAATCCTCTGAAGCCCAAAGTAACGGAGTAGATCTCAGTCATTGATTTGAAGGAGGACACGTGGAGGAAGGAGAGGTTCTTCGACATTTCGATGTTCAGGGGATACAAGGGGTCGCGTTGTGTAAACGACTAAAGTCTAAAAGCTTAGAGTTAATCCAGGCCGTCCATTCGCCAAAACATAGGAACTGTCAATTTGGGTCCTTCAAGAGTTCGCTAGTCCGATGCTCCAGAGGATTGCATGGGATAGACGTCTGGCACTCTCGAAGTCTAAAGTCCTAGAGTGGATCATGGGTAAAGTGCGAGGACCTTTGATGTTCCATAAGTTTCAATTGTTTGTCTTATGAGAGCTCTTGTGCAAGGAGTGCACAGTGCCCGCAAGGAGTGCGAAGGTCGACTCAAAATTGACTCAGAAACTAAGAAGAGTTAGTGTGAAACTTTGCAGATGGGTGCAAGGAGTGCTCTAGGGGTTTGAAGCACCTCAAGGGACAAAGCTCAGGAGAAATAGAGACTAAAATCCTTGAGAGGGAAGAGTTTTATTTGTTCAACTGTTTTTGGAAGCCACCTACTTCAAATCATAAGCCACAAGTGCATTCTCTAGATTACGTGTATGCTTATTGTAAGCGTTATTTCACATTACAAAAGATATGAATGTGATTATAAACCACTATAAGTGAGAGTGGATAGTTCATACCTTAACTGCAGGACACCTTGAGTGCAGGTCAAGGATCTCCAAAGTTTGAGCAATGCTTTAGCCCACGAGCAACAATAACTTCAACTCAAGAATTATGGATATTCAACAAATCGATATGAAAAATAAAATGTAGAAGCATCCCAGCTATGGAGAAAGAACCCCATAATTAAAGTTGACGGTGGCGGTGGTGGTGGACAATATTGCCAAAATTCACCGCATACAGAGATCCTCTAGCTTACTTCAAACATGTTTGGTAGACAAACGAGCAAAGACAACCCTTTTCAGACCCTTCCAGATTGGTTTGAGATAGGTTTGTCAGTTTAATGGACATGAATTTAATGATCGTTGTCATCTGAATGGACATGAATTTAATAATCGTCATCATCTTGAGAAAGAGCTTCAATAAACTTAGGTTACATATTGGAAAAAATGAACTGTGTCATGTCAATCAAGTTGTAATAGAGTGAAAACTTATGCATACATATTGGCATACTTTGTATGTTGAAAACTTGAGCTATGAAAAATCTGAGAAGTCACTTCGATCTAACATTCTCCATCATTTCTATTTTCTCATTGATTCATAGATTGATTGAGAGTTAGCTGGCCATGTCTTTCTCAGACTGGAGAATGAAGATACGCAGGATTTGCAAACACTAGTCTTATTCTTCAATTTAGAAGGAAGGCAAGCTAGCCTATAATTGCAGGACCTCCAGCTCAAGACCAGTCTAGCCCAAGAAGAGGGCGTTGTAGTTGTATATGGTTTGAGTTCAATACATTGTAAATATGCCAGTGATTAACTGGTAATTTGAGAATAGTCGTGAGAAGAGGAAAATGAGGTGGTGAGATGATGAGGATAGCCTTGAGGCAAGCAAAAGGAATGTGACAGATCAACAATAGGTCTGTCAATTTATTCACTAATATTGCAGAAGTGTTATTACAACACCATCACTGCAGAATTGTTAATACAACACAGTTGTTTTGAAAAATAACTTCAATAATTTAACTTAAGTTATACAATAGTGAAAAAAAATGTATTGTGTCATAGTCTATTTAAAGACATAAAAAAAAATATCAATAAAGATATAATAAACTCAAAACTTAGAACTGACAAAATAGCTAGAGAATAGTTTTTTAAATAAAGAGAATTAAAATATTACAAAATAATAACGATTTTACTTTTTCTACAACTATGTACAAGTTTGACAATAGATAGAGAGTAGGACAATACGATTAGTCGGTGCCTTGACTATAACTCTTTCATCTGGGTTTGGATGGTCCGATTCAGACTGAGTTGTGGTCTTTGAGGTGATGTTGTTTCTTGAGTGTAAAATAAATGATGTAGTCCAGCTTCTTAAACTTGAAATTTGTGATAATATGTTCTCGTACACAAAATTAATTATATAATATGATTTGTATACAATATCGAAATGACATCCCTGTAGCTAATTATGTAATATGAACTATACACAACCTTCAATATTGAATATCGAAATGACATCCCACAACTAAGCTTCTAGGAACTATCATCAACTCGTGCAAGAAGCTTCCAGGAACTTCTTCAATACCAAAATTTTTCCTTAACAGGCGCCCTGAAGGAATATACGCAACGAAATAGGTATTAAACAACCTGAAAATAGTTAGTGTTATTTTTTGTCGAAAGAAGTTGATTTGTTAATCTGTGGAAGAGAGTAGATCACTAGACTGATGGCGAGACCTCTAGTGTTTCAGAGGAAGTGGATTGTAATATGACAACCCTGCAGCTAATTACGCCGAAAGGCGTACACCTATTGACCATGGGCACATTTAATAGGTTTTTAGTGCTTAATCAGTTTTGTATGGACAAGATTAAATATTGATGGAATATTCTTAGTAGTCCCAATAAATCAATTGTTGTGATTTCAACCACTAACTTCCTCACTATTATAAAGACATTAGTTTACATGTTTATTTTTTTACTTTTACTTAATCATATTTAAAATTTACTATGGTGGCTAGCTGATTGCCACATATGAGTGATTAAGGTTTTATTTTATACGACTATATAAACTCTTGCACAAACACACAAAAACCAAAACATAAGACAAGACGAGTTGCAGTTCTCAAATTCTTAATTCCTTCATTCTTTTAGAAGGAAGATATTAATACACATTGGTTTACTAATAATAGAACATGACCAATCAACTCTTCTAGAGATTTTTTGACGCCAACGCATGCTCCTTCCACAACCCGCAGGTTACAAGGTCCATGTCCACACAGGATCTTTCCTTCCCTACTGGCCCGAAGAACTCTAAACGCTCTTCTATTTCCCTATCGGGAAATCTGCACCCACAACAACTCTCACGGGATCCCCTCTTTACACTTGGGAGATCGGATCTCGCAACTTCACGAATCCAATGGTCGAGCGTTGGTCTCTTGAATCCCTGAAACCCGAAACAGTTAATGCTAACCTTTCCTTTTCCCTTTCAGGATTTTCCTTATCACGAGATTTCGGTGATCGTGATGTCGAGTAACTTGTCTCTACGACTCCCGAATCTCGATTTGCTGAAACTCCGATATACTCACACGCTTTGAATTTTCAATGCCACTTCACTTCATCGGCACTTCGGATTTCATGGTATCGCGAATCCTAATGCAATGAAGTCAGAACTTCACCCCACGAAACTCTGATATGGTCAACGGAGGTTGACTATTCGTCACTAGTGCGCCACCTGTCCACTCACTGATTCCTTCATGGCCCACACAATCCCCTTAACTTTTGGGATATCACATTTTGTGATTTCACAATTCCCGTTGCAAGGTTTACAGGACTTCCACCCACGAAAACCTGATACAAGAATTCCACGTGTAAATCCAATGACCCTTGTGGCTTGGATCTACGGTCCTACTCCTCCTGAGCTTAGAACCTCTTGGCACCTTCGTCGTAACTCCCCTGCTTCTCTGTGAGATCTAACAGCTTATGGAAATTCATGAATTCTTTCCAGAGAACTCCGACTGTCCGTTCTTTCCTTTGAGAGATCGTCCTCCTGCGGTCCCTCGTCACTATGTCGTCTTTCAAACTTTCAAGACTTGTTCTCTTTTCCTTCCTTCAAAGACTTTGAAGGCTTCAAAGCCTTCTGAACTTTCCACGATTCTGTGTCTTCTAGAAAAACCCTTGCACGCACTCCTTGCGACAGCCTTTCAACACTTTCAAGTGCTTGAATCCTTTCGACTCTGCGCACACCTACAGCAGCAGTCTCTAAATTCTTCTTTCAGTTTCGCAACCCTGAGACTTCACTTGGCCTGCTCACTCATTGCACAGTTCCTGTGCCTATCCACACTTCTGTGGAAATGAGAACAAAAGCTATCTCTTCTGAGCTTCCAAAGACAAATCTCTGAATACCTTGTCAACGCACTCCTTGCAAACACTTCAATTGCACTCCTTGCAGGAACTCTTGCTCAGATAGACAAACAATTGAAACTCATTCCATTACCCTTTCCTCTCAGATTTCAAACATTCAACAAGAAATCATTCACACATAGCATAAAACAAATTGCATGAAAGAAAGAGTAAAACATTCAAGAGCATGACATTCAAAGATGCATACACAGAGAATATATGAACACCATGAGTCTGAATCACAACTTTCTTTGTATTAATTCATAACTTTTGTACATGGAGTCTGCTACACAACTCTCTGTTTTTTTTCCTCTATGCTCTTCTTCTGCTTCAATTATGTTACAATACACAATGAGGGTGTCTATATCCCGTTTCCCTCTTGCGCTCTAAAACTGTCTAATCTAGAATTGAATTCTATCTACTTGCATTAACTATCATAAATACCTTCTACCTACTAAAGGACGAGAGAAAATTGCTCAAGGTCCATTTACATTATACAAGTTCACTCCTTCTTAATGGCTTCATTTAAGATCGTGCAATAACTTCAAGGTGATTTCAAAATTTGTGTTGGCGCTTGTCCAACTGTCTTTTGCTTCTGTGCTGGCTCACTTGAGATGCTCCTGCATCATACTCCCTGGATTGAAAAATTTCATGGGCTTCTGTTCATGAGCTCATGCACTGTGTGTCCATTCTTCTGGATCTCTGCTTCGTTCTCCCAACTGGCATCTTCAACTGAATGGTTCTTCCACTTGACCAAATATTCAAAATATTGTTTCCTCCTGGTCCTCTTGCTTACTCTTTTGTCCAGTATGCACTCCATCTGTGGCTTATTTGCAAATGGCATCTTCTTTGTCCACTGAATCACTGGCTGCTCATTTCCTGTTTCTGCTTCTTCAGCTTTATATGGGTACAGATCTGAGATATTGAATATCGGAGAAATTCCGATCCCATCGGGTAATTCAATCTCATAAGTATTTGTCCCAAATTTCCTCAAGACCCTACATGGTCCGATTTTCTTCATCTTCAACTTATTATATGTTCCTCTCGAGAACCTTTCCTTCCTTAAATGTGCCAGAATCAAGTCACCAACCTCAAACTGAAGTTGTCTTCTATGTTGATCTGCTCTACGCTTGTATTCCTGGCTTGAATTCATCAATCGCTCCTTCACCTGACTGTGAAGTTCTTTCATCACCTCTGCGAAATCTTCTGCACTAGCGCTCCTAATCGCAGTCTGTTCTGAATTACTCAATTTAGAAATTCCTCTCGGCTGCATGCCATAGACAATCTGAAATGGACTCTGCCCTGTGCTCCTATTGACTGAGTCATTATAAGCAAATTATTCTTGTGGTAATATGTTGTCCCACTGGCTGTGGTGTTCTGTCACCAAGCTTCTCAACAAGTCTCCCAGACTTTTGTTCACCACTTTTGTCTGTCCATCCGTCTGAGGATGATAAGCTAAGCTAAATGACAAGTTAGTTCCTAGATTCTTCCATAAGGTCCTCCAAAAATGCCCTATGAACTTAGTGTCTCGATCCGAAACTATATTTCTTGGAAAACCGTGAAGTCGAATGACCTCTTTGAAAAACAGATTCGCAATGTGAGTTGTGTCACTGGTTTTCTGACATGGAATGAAGTGTGTCATTTTGGAAAATCTATCCACCACCACAAAGATTGAATGAAAACCTCTTTGCGTTCTTGGCAACCCTAATATGAAATCCATTCTTATTGCATCCCACGGCCTTTCAGGTATGGGCAATGGTTGATAAAACCCTACATTCTGTCTTCTTCCCTTCGAATGCTGGCAAATTCTGCATCTGTCCATGAATATCTTGACATCTGCTCGGATTCCTGGCCAAAAATATGACTCATTCAATTTTGCGAACATCTTGTCATGACCAAAGTGCCCTACCAATCCTCCACTGTGTTTCTCCTTCAGCAGATTCTCCCTCATGGAGCATTTCGAAATACACAGTTGATTACTCTTAAATAGTAATCCTTCCTGGATCATGTATTCTGTCCATTGGCTTCTATCCCTGAGAATTGGATTTTCAGTCACTTCATATGCCTCTTTAAAATCCCGATCTTCTGCGTACATGTTCCTGAGATCATCAAAACCCAACGTTTTGACTCAGAACTCCTGCAACAGCAAACACTTCCTGCTCAAAGCATCAACAACTTTGTTAGCAGTACTAGAAATATGTTTAATCACAAAAGTGAAATTCTGCATATACTCAACCCATTTGACATGTCTCTGATTCAACTTCTCCAGTTGAGTCACAAATTGAAATGCATGATTGTCACTGTATAAGACAAATTCTTTCGGGATCAAGTAATGCCTTCATTTCTTTAATGCCTGTACAATAACATAAAACTCCTTATCATAAGTGGAGTACTTCACCTTCGTTTCATTCAGCTTCTCGCTGAAGTATGCTATTGGCCTGTATTCTTGACTCAAGACTGCCCCGATTGCAAATCCACTTGCATCGCATTTCACTTGAAATGTCTTTCGGAAATCCGGCAACACCAAAACTGGTTGTTCCGTAATCTTCCTCTTCAACAGATTAAAACTCTTCTCAGCTTCTTCAATCTAGTGAAAAGAGTTGTGTCTCTTCTTCACTGTATCCATCATCGCTGCACTAATCCCACTGAAATTCCTGATGAACTTTCGGTAGAAACTAGCCAATCCGTGAAAACTTCTCACCTCAAAAACATTCTTCGGTGATGGCCAATTTTTTATTACCTCCACCTTATCTGGATCCATCCTCAACTCATCCGCAGAAATAACAAATCCCAAGTAAATGAGCTCTGTCTTCATGAATGAGGATTTCTTCATGTTTATCAACAGCTTCTCCTGCTGTAGTCTCTGCATCACTGTAGCCAAATGCTTCAGATGCTCTTCCATTGTTTTACTAAAAACCAGTATGTCATCTAAATACACAATGACAAATTTCCCTATGAACTCCCTCAGGACTTCGTTCATCAACCTCATGAAGGTACTTGGTGCATTTGTTAAGCCAAATGACATAACAAGCCATTCATACAACCCTTCATTTGTTTTGAATGTTGTCTTCTACTTGTCACCTTCTCTCATGCGAATTTGATGATAACTGCTTTTCAAATCAATCTTTGAAAATACTTTGCTCCACTCAAGAAATCCATCAAATCATCCATCCTTGGCAATGGAAATCTGTACCTGATGGTTATCTTATTAATCACCCTCGAGTCAGTACACATCCTCCAGCCTCCGTCTTTCTTTGGACTGAGTACTGTTGGAACAGCACACGGGCTCAAGCTTTCCCTGACCAAACCTTTTTCCAACAACTCCTGGACTTGTCTTTTAACCTCTTCATTCTCTTGTGGCATCAATCTGTATGCAACTTTATTTGGAAAACTAGATCCTGGTATGAGATCAATATGATGACTCACACTTCTAATCAGTGGCAATGAATGAGGTCATTCGTCCACTACTATATCAGCGAACTCTTCCAGCAGTTCCTGAATTTCTTCTGGTAAATCATCCACCCTTGTGCTGGTCAAAACAATCTTTGGTTTCCTAACCATAATGAATTGTGGATCCTCCTTCTTCTTAACCTCTGTAAGAAGTTCCTTCCCACTCATGAGAAGTGTTGTGTTGCTTACTTCCAGCTTCACCTCCTTATCCTTGATTGGAAGCAACATGTGAGTCCTCCCATTCTTCTCTAAGGTGTATGTGTTCATTCTCCCATCATGACTCACATTCCTGTCATATTGCCATGGTCTACCCAGCAATAGATGACAAACATCCATAGGAGTAACATCATAGATTATCTTATCATTATATCCTCCTATCTTAAATTCAACTAAACATTGTTTAGTGACAGTTACCTGATTTCCTTTTTGTAGCCACGAAATTCTGTATGGGCTTGGATGATCAATCGTCTCCAGCTCCAGCGTTTCTACCATCTTCGTAGAAATGAGATTATCCGTGCTACCACTGTCCACAATGACCTTTCATAACCTGTCCTTGGTCTTGCAAGCAGTCTGGAAAAGTCTGGTCCTTTGGACTGAACTCCCCACCTCCTTCTCTGGTATCAAAAGAGCTTTTTGCATCATCAACGATCTTCCGCCTTCAGCGTCTTCTGCCTCAACATCCCGCCTCTGTGCTTCGGCAATGTGAGTTTCTCCAATCTCCTTCTTTTTGTTTGGACACTCGTAAGACTTGTGCCCATTCTTTCCACATGTGAAGCATGTTATTACTCCAACTCTTCCTCTTCCTCTGCCTCTAGTATGAGGAAAAGTATTGTTGTCAGCATAATCTCCTCTCTCCTCAGTATGTTGCCCTCTCTATTCAACATATTGCACTCGCTGTGAGGTTCCACCTCTCTCAATTCAAGTATGAGGTTTCTTCCAGTCCTCCTTGGGCTTCTGATATTTATCCTAGGAAACTGATTTGCCTCTTGGCGGACTTCTGCCTTGGCCTCTCTGACCCTGCTTTCAGCTCAGCTTCTCTTCCGCTTTCAAAGCCATCTGATAAGCATCTTCCACCATTCATATGGTTACCATGCTCATCTCATCCTGAATGTCATATCTCAGACCATTCAGATATCTAGCAACCTTTTCATCATTGCTCTCCCAATGATCCGCCCTGATGTTCAGCCTGTAGAATTCTTCAGTGTATTCTTTTACTGTCATCAGCTTCTGTCTCAGGTTCTGCATCCTCCTGAACAGAGTAATTTGATAATCTCTGGGGATGAATTTTGCCTTCATCTTTGCGATCATTCTATCCCAGCTCTTGATCTTCTGCTTGCCCTTGCAGCATCTGTCAACTTGTAGTTCATCCCACCACAATGCTGCATGTCCCTTCAATCTTGTGACAGCATGCTTGACTTTCTTGTCTTCTTCGACATCTTCATAGTCAAAGTATGTGTCTAGAGCTCTAATACAGTCTAGAAGTTCCTCTGCATCCAAGTTTCCCTCATAAACTAGAATTTCCATCTTCGCTCTTGCACCCATCCTTGAAATAGCTCTAATCAAACGTTCATTTGCCGCATCTTCGGCTGCAACTTCTTCTTCACATTTAGCCTCAACTTCGCTTTCGGAATCACTAAGATCCCTAGCACTAACTGTACGCCTTTGGTCTGTCTCCATATCTTTGATTTTGGCTCATAGATCATGCATCTCTCTCTCCATAGCTGGATCAGTCATCTGTCTGCCTCTTCTTCACGGCATTTCCCTATCCTCTGGTGGATCGGGTGTTTGTCTGTCCCTTATCCTTGGCGGCATGGTGAATTCTTCTTCTCTCTGCTATAGAAATAAAAGAACCTTTCTGTGCTCTGATACCAAACTGATGCTGACGCATGCTCCCTCCACAACGTGCAGGTTAGAAGGTCCACGTCAACATAGGATCTTTCCTTCCCTACTGGCCCGAAGAACTCTAAACGCTCTTCTATTTCCCTATCTGGAAATCTGCACCCACAACAACTCTCACAGGATCCCCTCTTTACACTTGGGAGATCGGATTTTGCAACTTCGCAAATCCAATGGTCGAGATTTGGTCTCTTGAATCCCCGAAACCCGAAACAGTCAACACTGACCTTTCCTTTTCCCTTTTGGGATTTTCCTTATCGTGATTTCGACGATCGCGATGTCGAGTAACTTGTCTCTATGACTCTCAAATCCCAATTTGCCGAAACTTCGATATACTCGCGCGCTTTGACTTTTCAACACCACTTCACTTCATCAGCACTTCGGACTTCGCGGTATCGCGAATCCTAATGCAATGAAGTCGGAACTTTACCCCAAAAAACTCCGATATGATCAATGAAGGTTGACTATTCGTCACTAGTGTGCCACCTGTCCACTCGTTGATTCCTTCGTGGCCCACACAATCCCCTTAGCTTTCAGGATATCGCATTTTGTGATTTCGCGATTCCCGTTGCAAGGTTTACGGGACTTCCACCCACAAAAACCCGATACATGAATTCCATGTGTAAATCCAACGGCCCTTGTGGCTTGGATCTACGGTCCTACTCCTCTTGAGATTAGAACCTCTTGGCACCTTCGTCGTAACTCCCCTGCTTCTCCGTGAGATCTAACGGCTTACGAAAATTTGTGAATTCTTTCCAGAGAACTCCGACCATCTGTTCTTTCCTCTGAGAGCTCGTCCTCCTGCGGTCCCTAGTCACTATGTCGTCTTTCAAACTTTCAAGACTTGGTCTCTTTTCCTTCCTTCAATGACTTTGAAGGCTTCAAAGCCTTCTGAACTTTCCACGATTCTGTGTCTTCTAGAAAAACCCATGCACGCACTCCTTGTGGCATCCTTTCAACACTTTCAAGTGCTCGAATCCTTTTGACTCTGCGCATACCTATAGCAGCAGTCTCTAAATTCTTCTTTCAGGTTTGCAACCCTAAGACTTCACTTGGCCTGCGCACTCCTTGCACGGCTCCTATGCCTATCCGCACTTCTGTGGAAATGAGAAAAAAAGCTATTTCTTCTAAGCTTCCAAAGACAAATCTCTGAATACCTTGTTGACGCACTCCTTGTGAACACTTCAAACGGCACTCCTTGCAGGAACTCTTGCTCAGATAGAGAAACAATTGAAACTCATTCCATTACCCTTTCCTCTCAGATTTCAAACATTCAACAAGAAATCATTCATACATAGCATAAAAGCAATTGCATGACAAAAAGAGTAAAACATTCAAGAGCATGACATTCAAAGATGCATACACAGAGAATATATGAACACCATGAGTCTGAATCACAACTTTCTTTGTATTAATTCAGAACTTCTGTACATGGAGTCTGCTACACAACTCTCTGTTTTTTTTCCTCTATGCTCTTCTTCTGCTTCAATTATGTTATAATACACAATGAGGGTGTCTATATCACATTTCCCTCTTGCGCTCTAAAACTGTCTAATCTAAAATTGAATTCTATCTACTTGCATTAACTATCATAAATACCTTCTACCTACTAAAGGACGAGAGAAAATTGCTCAAGGTCGGTTTACATTATACAAGTGCGCTCCTTCTTAATGGATTCATTTAAGATCGCGCAATAACTTCAAGGTGATTTCAAAATTTGTGTTGGCGCTTGTCCAGCTGTCTTTTTCTTCCGCGTTGGCTCGCTTGAGATGCTCCTACATCATTTTTTCAACTAACTGGAACTAACTAGATGTAACTGAAACTTTTTTACTCTAAGACTTTAAAATTAGAACTCCCCAAAACTAGTTGAGATTAATTATTGTATTTCAACAAGCCTCCTTAATTACTACTGGTAAAACATATAACAAGTTAGTCACGACAACTTGAAAATCAACACTTCCTCTATAGGCTTACAAAATTCATAACATCTTGTGCTCTCTATGCTCTACAAGCTTTTGATTATTTTTTCTCCAAACTTATTTTGTTACAACAGTCACTTCATCAACAACCACAATTTTCTATGTAACTCAGCTTTATGTTGATCAGTGTTGCTTCCCTTTTCACTTTATATCATCTCAAGAATATCCCAAGCTTCTTTGGACCTAGTTATTGATGCAATTTTGGGAAAAGTTCTCTCATCCAAGCTTTGTTGAATGAAAAACAATTTTGTTGCATCACCCTTCGTGTTTGCTATGAGTTGATCCTTATGATATTGAATCATAGCCTCAAATTCTTCTTGATTTGATGGTTTTTCAAATCCATTCAACACAATATGCCATAAATCTTGTGTGTAGTCTGCTTCTCATTTTAATAGCCCAAAAATCATAATTTTAACCAAACAATCCAAGAGGCGGTCACAGATAAGAATTGCTCCATAAATCCATTCTAATAATCCAAATTCACACACACACACACACACACACACACACACACACACATATATATATATATATATATATATATTTCTAAATAATTCCCTTCTCAAAAAAAGTAAAGTGAGTAATCTATTTTTATTTATTTATTTATTAAAACTCAACCTAAATACCAATATATCCACGTCCTTTAAAAAAATACACAAGATATATAACTTGTTATATCATGTGCATTTAACAAAACACACCGTAGTTCTTTCATATAAATTTGGATTTGAATCAAAACCTAAATAAACACCCTGAATGAATAATATACCCTGTGTAAGCAATGAAAATATTAAAAACAGTAAATGTATATCCTTCCATGAAATTTATCATACCAAATTTACCATATAAAACACTCATGCAAATTTATACACCTAAAAGAAAGAAACAAAGAAAATTGGGTTGGGTGGTGTCAATTCATTTGTCGAGTTGTGGCAGCGGTCTTCACAAAAGGAAATAATGTGGAAAATGAATCGCCGAATTGAACGGACATAAAGGTAAAGTAAGTGGCAGTCTTTGATAAATTGCAAGGTAGTAACTTGGAAAATACATTGCCTGCAAAAGTAAATGGTCGAATTGACTGGAACATAAAGTTAAAGTAGTGGCCGTCTTTGATGGTGCTCCCCTATATGGAGATCAAAGTCATAAAGAAGGTATGAAAGTGTCATCAATGACCTACAAGATTTGAAAGGTAGACGAAGAAAATGGGGTGCGAGTCAATTGCAATCTGGTTAATGCATATTAATTCCTTCGTACAAACTGGGCAAAAACAGTGAGAGAATGATAGTAGCAGAGAAGGGGATGAGTAAATTCACGGAGAAGAGAAATTGCAAGGAAAAATCGCCGAATTGATTGGAACATAAAGTTAAAGTCAGTTGTCGTTTTTGATGGTGCTCCCCTACACGAAGAGAAAAGTCATAAAGAAGGTATGGAAGGTGTCATCAATGACCTCAAAGATTTGAAAGGCAGCAACTGACAGGTATACAAAGATTTGAAAGGAAGTAACTGACGGGGATACAGAGGCAATCTAGCCAATGCATATAAATTTCTTCTAGAAACCGGGCCCCGGGCAAAAACAACGAGAGAATAATAGTAGTAGAGTAGTAGACTAGGGGCATGTAGATGAATAAATTCACGGAAATTCAACAAACTTTACTACAAAATTGGTTGGGTGGTGTCAATTTATTTGTCTGGTTATGGCAACGGACTTTCCCACATAATTATAAAATCTTTATCAATTTTAGAAATTAGAAATTTTCTATACAAGCCATTCTCAAAACTTCACACGTTATTTTCTTATTTTACAAAACCTCTGGTATTCATGTTGCATTGTGGAAGGAAATGGCCATGGCAACAACAAAAGAGACACCACCAGATGTTTTGAACGCGACGAACTTTGTCGTTGACGAGAACAACAAGAAAGAGGTATATAATTTGTAAATCTACACTACTGCTTTAATGTGTTCATCTACAATATATGGGATTTTATGTGTTCATCTGATTGTGTGTAGATTGTTGTATATGTATATGTACAACAATGGTGGAGGTAGTTAGTTTCTTGAGATCCTATACTATGTCTATTCACAATTGTGTTACAAATGTTGTTTGGGTTGTGCGAAAGATCCTTTCTTTCACATCTCTTTTTTTCGTTATATTTTTGAAGAGCATTATTGGAAATTTCCCTTTCTGCAATTGTCATTTCATTGAGGAAAAAAATGTGCTTAGGTGTCAAACAATTGTAGTTGCAACATGCAACAGTTTAATGCTTGCTTAAGATGACTGCGATATATAAATATGTGAAAGTAAAGGACAAAACTGGCTATGGAGAATAGTAATGTTGCCTTGTCATTGTCCGTATTGCCATATTTTATATGAAGAATGTGTTGCTAGCCAACTTTTCTTGCGAGTGTGACAACTGCACCAATGGTTCTGATCGAGTAAATGTCTTTGTTGTTCGCAAATCGGCTGATCACTCTGTCCGGTATGAAATGATAGTCTAAAAAGACTGCAGGAACTTTTTCCACACCACTTGTTTCATTAAGTGATATAATCCGATCACAATCACTGTGATCATATACTATTTTCAGCAATATATTAAAATTTGTAATGGAGATCCCATTACCAGGCAAGATCTTCTTTGCATGTTTCTAGACAAATTGTGTAAGGATAGTCAATGTGATTGTCATGATGGCTTCGTTGTCTATCATGTCAGCATGCACAATGTGTCTAGTTTTGTTTTCCTTGTCTAAATAGGTGTTGTACACGACCATTATGTCTTCGATGAACACTTGTCCAGTGTGACGGCTATTCAAGTCTTCTATTGATAGTATACTGGGTGGCATAACTCTAGGCCTAATGACATTTTTTGAATAGAAAAAGTAAAGTGAAGGGCAGCTTGTATCCCTATTTGTTTTTTTTTTTTGCATGGATGTACAAGTAGATGCAGAAGCTGGATGAATTGTGTTGGTTAGAGTTTTGTAACCATACCTCTTAACCTGGGGAGCTTGCTTGTAACCATACTTCTTCTTCATGTCCAATTATTTTGTTTCTTTCAATGTAGAAGTGCAGAAAATACAATCAACACGTAGGTAAGTTGGTATGTAGGAATATATATAGGCACACAATAAATGAGATACAAAGTAATGGACTAGAAAATAAGGTTATAAGTATGCACCTTTGTATGTCTTCTTCTACATTTCTGGTGAAGGCTTCTTCCTCTTGTCCAGTTATTCTATTTGTTTCAATGTGTTAATGCACATAATATAATGGACATGAAGGTCAGTTGGTATGTAGAGAAAACAAGGAGTATGTACATAGAGAAAACGAGATTCAAAGGAATAGAGTAAAGGATAGAGTTAGAAGCATGTACCATTCGTTTTCTTCATACATGTTTGTGTTTACGTTGAGTTTTTTCTGTCCAAAATCTATTACAGAGCATAAAATATTAAGAAATTGGATGGTGGCATTTTGAATGATTTCTTTTTGTGCGACAAGGTATCCAGATATGCTTTTAGACATGGAAATATGGATTTGTAATATGATCGATGTATATTTCATAATTCAAGTACAAGACAAATTGTATCGTGGTCAGACTAGTATGTGTCTAAGATAAAGACTTTGTATTGTTTGGTTTTGTGCAACAAAGTATCCAAATATGCTTTGAGACATGGAAATATGATTTTGTAATATGGTTGATGTATATCTCATAATTCAAGTACAAGACAAATTTTATCATGGTCAGACCAATATATGTCTAAGATAACGACTTTGTATTGTGCAATGGGGACATTTGACCATACATGGTCAATAAGTGGGTTTTGTACATGGTTTATCTTATCCAAAAGAAAGTGGAGATTGTAATTGAACATGTAGTTTTCCAATCTTTTTGTTCTGGCATTATTTTGTAGCATGTCATCATTGAAGTCTCCTAGAATGATAATTCTTTCATTCATGTGTAAATGGTGTAATGCTTTTGAAAGAACAGTTACTATGTTGATAAATGTTGCATGTGGAGTGACATAGAGATTCAATATTGCAATTTGTGATTCATGAAAAATTACTCTTGCTATTACCATCTCAACATTTTGTTCTTCAAAATGCATATGGTCCAAAATTGCTATATGTTTTTTCACTAATATTATCACTCCATGTGTAATGTAACTTGATATGCAGTTGAAATTTGGAAATTGCATGTTTTTCATGCATAATTTCATGTATGTTTCTTGTAAGCAAAGATCATCAGATTGCATTGTGTCACAGTCATTGAGTATATCATTCATATGTGCACTTAGGTTGCGCATGTTCAGTGAGAGAATCGATACAAATGAGTTTGTTTGTATGGATTGGTAATCATATTCTAGATGCCATTTTGCACTGGTATAAAGGCGTTGCATCTCAGTATCAACTTTATGTTTGACCTTGAAGTTATCTTTTGTAAGAGTGCTTAGCAAATACAAGGACTCTATGTTTCTAACACGGGACAGAGCTTTTTATACAAGTCCATGTATTCGTATTCCAACAAGGTTGAAGGAAACACTATCAAGTGTTAGGCCTTGTGATCTGTGAATTGTATGTGCACATGCAAGTTGAATTGGAAATTACTTTCGAATATTTAGGTGACCTTTCTTTGTTGATGTTGATATTGGTTTTGATATTCGCAATACAAGTGCCCAATCACGCGAAGTGTTTGAATTATATATATATGCTAACTTGTTGACTTGTCGGTGCCCAATATGTGGGTCATGTAACTTAATCCAGAGGACATCAACTTTATCTTTGTTGGTATATGATTTGAGTATCCCATCCGCACCATTGACCATGCCAGCTTGTGAGTCATAGTTGCATCCATATATTTCAACTAGCATGCCTAATTTCAGGACAAGTTGCAAAGGCAAAGTGGTTGTATGTTGATGACACGATACATTGCCAAGGTTGTCCTCTTCTAGGTCAATTGCATTGACGATGATTTCATCACCAGACATGAGGGATAAGATGCACTTGTTATGCATTGCGAGATCCTTGTTCTTGTAGAATATGTAAGGGAAGGTTGGGTCTGTTGGTGTTGGTCACATGCAACCTGAATTGATATATGCCAAGCCATCACAAGTTTGGTTGTTTGTCCACATTCTATTTAGAATTGCAATAAAATTTTCATTTGTTTGGCGCATTGTAGTATGCAGTTCGAAGAAGTTTATGTTGTCTTTCCAAAATTCATGTGGTGTTGTTTGCATGTTGATCATGGGCTGTTCAAATATTAGAGAATCTTGTATGGGTTGTGTTTGGTAAATATCCCCACAAAATACCATATAAATGTTCCCAAAGTATTTTGTTTGGACATGTTTTATGTTTCTTAGCTGATTGTCAATGGAATATAAGAAGCGGTTTCCAATCAAGGAGGCTTCATCTATGAAGACAAGTTGTAGTTCGTCATAAAGCTTTGACAAGGTATCTAGCAATTCTTTGTTGAGTGGAATAAAATGTGACTTGTTAAAAGGCATCAACAGTGTGGAGTGGATTGTCGTTCCACCTACATTATATGCAACTTTTCCTGTATATGCAATTATCAGTCCCTTTGGTTTTAGAGGGTCACTCGTAGTGTTTGAATCATAGATTTGTATATGAATTTGGAATAGTGCTTTCGATGTGAATGACTTGTCTGTTCCCGCGCCGCCTGTAAGGAACAAGTACACTGGAGTGTGTATGTCTAATCGTTTCTTCATTGCAATATCCTTTAGGATTGCCTGTTTCTCTCGATTCAACAACCATCTAATTTTGTAGTATTCTTGGTTTTCGATATCGAAAGGATGGTATGTTACTTTAAACTCGAGATTGATACATTTTTCAGAGGTGGGATCTCAAGGACAAGGAAAATATTCTTGCAAATCATAGGCTTCACAGTGATTTGTAGTTGTTTTATGCTTAGTTGATGTGTCATCCATATTGACAAGGTTTTCTATTTCCTCAAGTGCACTTTCTAAATCACCCCATGTTGGGTTGATGGTTTAAGTAAACCTAGCCTCATTGGTTTGTATTGTAGTCTCATAAAAAGTATATGAAGCTTCCCATGTAGGCAAGTTATGTTTTAGTGTGTCTTCACTTTGATCGAATGGAACATACACCAATAGTTTCTCTCTGCAAAAAATTTTCAGAGTCGGTGTGTTTGTTGTATTTGACAAAGCGTATTACATTTGGTTTTTTTATTTTTGATATCTGTGCACCATTTTTTTTGTAATGTGATACAAATTCTGCAAGAAATATATGCTTAATGGTAGGTGGATGTTAGAGGTAGTAATCAATAATAGAGTGACATATCACGTCCTCTAAATTATCAGTCTCTTGTTTTGGTAGGACTGGTGGCTTAAGAATGAATGTGTGCATGTCGGGAGAAGATGTGTTTATGAAGACACATTTCCTCGAGCTACAGTTCAAAGGAAGGGAAAGTGCAATGCGGATTGCTTGCTTGTTGAGAAAACATTTGTTGAAGATTAAGAAATGTATTTCCATGTGTACGTATCATTTGCATAGCATCAATTCAACTTTTTTTATGTTCTCTACGTATTCTCTTGAATGCATTTGTCATAGATTTGTCAACCTTCATCATGTATGAGGTACAATACGATGCTTTAACATATGCATTGAGGACATACTACGCATCTGTATTTTCATTCTACATATTTGGCATGTCCTTGGAGAAACCATTGTTCCAAATATGTGAAGGTTTTTGTTTTAGAAAAATTGGTGGTTTCTTAAGTGTAGATTGTATAGCTTGGATGTACTCATCTTTACTTAGCTTTAGCTGCAGCAAAAAGTCTTCAAAGGTCATTAAGTCATCAAATTTTCCTTGTTCTAGAAATGTGAACAAAGATTTTGATTTCTCAATCTTAACGTTGTCCTCCAAAGTAATTGGTTCAATAATTCTTGTCGTTCTCAATGGCGTCATAGGGAAGTTGTATCTGCAATGTGAATTTTTTTGTTTCCTAAAAATTCTTGTATGGTAATGTCTATGAACTTTGGCAAGTTTTGAATCCAAATGATCTATGTGCATGTTATGTATTTGTCTAGAAACTGCTCGATCTATGATTTGTTGTCAATTCCATATATCAGTGCATCTTTTATCCATATTAGTGCGTGTTCATGTTCACTACCTCTATTTTGGAACTTAGTAACAAAATAATAGTACGATATTCTTCCAAAGAACATTTCGTCATTACATATCAATTGTCTCAAAGCATTTACTCTATCTCTATAGTAAGGAGTACATGTCACTAGGTCTTTTCTTATGAGGCAGTCAATGTGATCATTTTCCAATGTTTCAATTTGTTTTTTTCTTTTCTTGTTCCTGTATAATGTAGACACCGTAGTCACCAATGGATTCCAGTGATGCTCTGTACTGGTAAATGTGATGAAAAAAGTTGCAGGCCCCAACTGTCCGATCATTGCAAATATAATTTTCTTATTTTCTTGCAAGTAGTCAGGGGAGATGCGAATGTTTTTGAAACCTATGTATCCAATACCAGATTTCAATATTTTCTCCAGATTTTCTTTGTACTTGACATCTATGGCCAATAACTTTCTTCCTCGTAGTTGACCTTTTCTTATTCGCACCCATATGTAAGAGAGCACTTTCTCAATTATTATGCGCATTGTTTTGAAAAACAAATTTGTTGTGTGATAGGAGAAGTCGCCGCTTGAATGTAGCGATTCCCATCGTACTATTTTTTTGTAGTTGAATCATTATGTGATGTCATTGCCATGCGTGTCTCCATATAACAGTGTTGGGAAGTTCATTTCGTCTGCGAATTTGTCCTTGAAAATCCCAAGTGGATGTTATCCTTCAGCAGGTGTGATTTCGACAATATTTCGACAATATTATCTTGAAAATGGAATTCATCAACCCTTGGAATGTGGAAGGTGCATTTGCAAGGCCAAAAGGCATGACCAAAAATTCATAATGGCCTTCACTAGTTCAGAATGTTGTTTTTTGGATATCTTCTTCCTTCATTTTGATCTGATGATATCCTGAATGGAGATCCAATTTTGTGAAATAGATTGCTCCATGTTGTTCATCTAACAATTCATCAATGACGGGAATGGGAAACTTATCTTTAATAGTGATATTATTGAACTCTCTATAATCTGGACACATACGCCATGAGCTATCTTTCTTGAATACCATTACCACTGGTGCAGAGTAAGACCTTTGGCTAGGTCTAATAATGCCAGCCTCTAACATTTCTTCAACCATGCACTCAATTTCACTCTTCTGGGTGTAAGGGTATCTATATGGCCTGATGTTAGGAGGAACACTCCCAGTAATTAGGTGAATTTCATGAACATGATTTTGAGTGGGTGGAAGACCTTTGGGAATATCTTCAAATACTTTGGAATGCTTAGCAATGATCCTTTGGAGATCTTGAGGAATAGATGGCATAGATGTTTGAACATCTAGTGAGCATAGTTGTGCAATAACGCCTTGATGCCCATTTTTCAATAATTTTGTCATGTCGTTAGAGCTTATCACCTTACCGAGTTTCCCTATGATACCTCTTAACTCAATTTCTTTTCCTTCCAATGAAAATGTCATGAAAAGTTCTTGAAAATTAAAAGCCAATGTTCCTAATGATTGTAACCATTGGATTCCTAGTACAACATTTGCACCCCCCATGGGTATAGCAATCATTGGACTATTCATTACATATTCCCCCATAGTAATATTGATCTTATTGCATTTTCCTGAGCAATTGATAGTTCCTCCATCTGCAATCATTACTTGAAACTCTGACACTGGATATACAAAGGAATTGAGATCTTTGGCTAATTTATAGTGAATGAAATTATGAGTACTACCAGAATCAATTAGGACTATTGCCTTTTTCATTTTGATGTATCATTTGATCTTGAGGGTTTGAGGAGTGTTAATTCCAGCCAATGCAACTCTTCAGACGAAATTGCTTTTACGTTTTCATCTTGAGATGGTTTTTGTTCTTCTTCTTCTTCCTCTTCACAATCTATGTAGAATAATTTATTCTCACCACACTTATGTCCCTTATTGTATTTGCTGTCATAATTAAAGCATAAACCTTTTTCTTTTCTTTCCTCCAATTGTTGAGGTGTCAACCTTGTAGGTTGAGGTGTTTTAGGAGAAGGAGCATTGTTGTCTCTATAGATGTTAGGATTGGT
>JZKD02S1720967.1:107542-122749 GCA_000966675.3 Picea glauca
ACCAAATGGAAAATTGCACTGAACAAACTTTCTCCACAATTCGATGTAATAGTTGTTGCTATGTCTAATCCAAGAGAGTGCATGTTATGCATAATTTGGTTGCAATGTGATTGAAGGTCTTCTCGAGTGAGGGAGAATTTTTTATAGATAATTTTTTATAGAGCGGCAGTTCGTAATGACCACTGAGAGGATTGGCATCATGGAACAAGATGCAATATGGATCTCTAGATGCAATTTTGTTGAATAGTAGATATCTTGTATTTCTTGTTAATGACCAAATTCCAATTGATATATTTATCCACTTAGATAGCCACCGTATACAAAATGTATCTCCCCAAAGTCCTCTCTCATGTGGAGGTAGGGTTGCAGATGCAGATAATCACATCTTTGAAAGATACTTACTGACATCATGAATCCCATGCAACTGACAAAGAAAATCAGATGCCAATTCGTATTGATATGACTCTAATACCTCAACGTTTCCATTGTCTAAACTATCTGAGAAATCATCTATCAGTCTGTTGCATAGCTCAGTAGAGGAATATCAGAAGTGAAATAGGACTTGAAATGCATCAAAGAGACAATCTCCTGTACTATATGAAAATGCATCTAATCTGAAAAGGTCATTGTTACGCAGTACTTGGTTGATGTTTTCATGTACAATGGAAGTTGCATCTATTTGATAGAACTCAACATATATTACTTCTTCCATCTTTTAAATTGTGATTTTCAAGATGTTTCTTAGTTATGTGCAGATAGTATGCAAATAGTAGAAAAGATAAGTATAAGTTTGTGAGAGCACACCCAGTTTGTTGTGTCTTCTTCAACCTTGTTTGCCCCAACTTCAATACTCCGTAGGTGTTGTAGCATATGAAAAAGAAGCAAAGCAATAGTTAGTGTTTGAGTATATAGAAGAGAAAATGAAAAACAAACAATATTATAATCCAAAATCTTATTCAATATAAAGATTGAAATATGTAAAAAGTCCAAACTTTCCAATGTAAGTTTAGAATACAAAACCTGCATAGATACTAGATTATCATTGTTTACAGAGTTTACATGATGTCAATTTGTTTACATGACAATAGTGATAGTCCATTTAGTGTGTAAAAATAACGCCAACTACCGATATTGAAATGAGAAAATATTACTACTAAGGATGACATTTCATTAAAGCTTTTGTAGGTAACTAAGATAAATTTGCATGTAAATGAAGACAAAAGAGGGGAAGGGAAGAAGAGTGGATCACTGTATATATTTCATCAATACAGGAAATAAACTAAGCCATTATAGATGCATCAAATTTAAAACAATATCAATTTAGAGTTGATGAAGTTTGAATTGGCTAACTCATGTACATATTTTCTGAATGAATACAAGCAAGGAGGTTTGATTCCAAATGTATGGTGTTGTCTATTTCCGAGTTCATTTGAATACATGTTATATGTCTTTCTGTTTTATGTGTTTTATGTGTCTGAATATGGATTTCATGGTTAAGTTCGAGAACCTTTGATGTTCCATAAGTTTCAATTGTTTCTCGTCTGAGAGCTCTGGTGCAAGGAGTACACAGTGCCCGCAAGGAGTGCGAAGGGCGAGTCAAGATTGACTCAGAAGCTCATAAGAGGTAGCGTGAAACTTTGCAGAGGGAAACCCAAGGAGTGTGTGGGGAGATTTTAGGAAAATATCTAAGTCTGAAGCCATTCAGAGGTTCAGAGGATGCAAGGAGAGCGCCAGGGGTCTGAAGCACCTCAAGGGACAAATATCAGGAGAAATAGCGACCAAAATTATTGAGAGGGAAGAGTTTTATTTTTTTTAAAGGTCGAATAGACGAGATCCGTTTGGAAGGATCCAAAGTCTCTTGTGACCATCAGATATGGAGAAGTAGCATAGAGTTTAACTCTTTAAGTTTTTAAGACTTCACGAGTCCAACAGAAATTGTGTGTTGGACGCAAAGGAGACGAAATTCCCATATTTCCGAAGTCCAGAGTCGATCTGATCCATTGATCAGAGGAGAAGACATGACATCAAATCTTGAAGTCCAGAGATTGAGCACTCCAGAGCAATTGAGGGATAGCTTGTTTTGGGGTCAAGAATTTATGAAGTCTCGAAGTCCAAACTCATATGGAGCATTGATTCTAGTGGAAACATGTCAGGGTATCATCAAGTTCGGAAGATCAACAGTCTGAGAGAGCAAATACGAGGAGTGTTAAATACTCTGAAGCCCAGAGTAACGGAGTAGATCTCAGTCATTGATCTGAAGGAGGACACGTGGGGGAAGGAGAGGTCCTTCGAAATTTCAATGTTCGGGAGATACAAGGGGTCGCGTTATGTAAACTAATGTAGTCTCGAAGCCCGGAGTTAATCCAAGCCGTCCATTCGCCAAAACGTAGGAACCGTCGATTTGGGTCCTTTGAGAGTTTTCTAGTCCGACGCTCCAAAGGATTGAATGCGATAGACGTCTGGAACTCCCGAAGTCTGAAGTCCCAGAGTGGATCATGGGTGAAGTGCGAGGACCTTTGATGTTCCATAAGTTTCAATTGTTTGTCTTATGAAAGCTCTTATGCAAGGAGTGCACAGTGCCCGCAAGGAGTGCGAAGGCCGACTCAAAATTGATTCAGAAGCTAAGAAAAGGTAGTGTGAAACTTTGCAGAGGGGTGCAAGGAGTGCTCTAGGGGTTTGAATCACCTCAAGGGACAAATCTCAAGAGAAATAGAGACCAAAATCCTTGAGAGGGAGGAGTTTTATTTGTTCAACTATTTTTGGAAGCCACCTACTTCAAATCATAAGCCACAAGTGCATTCTCTAGATTACGTGTATACTTATTGTAAGCGTTATTTCACATTACAAAAGATATGAATGTGATTATAAACCACTATAAGTGAGAGTGGATAGTTCATACCTTAACTGCAGGACACCTTGAGTGCAGGTCGAGGATCTCCAAAGTTTCAGCAATGCTTTAGCCCACGAGCAACAATAACTTCAACTCAAGAATTATGGATATTCAACAAATTGATATGAAAAATACAATGTAGAAGCATCCCAACTATGGAGAAAGAACCCCATAATTAAAGTTGACGATGGCTGTGGCGGTGGACAATATTGCCAAAATTCACCGCATACAAAGATCCTCTGGCTTACTTCAAACATGTTTGGCAGACAAACGGGCAAAGACAACCCCTTTCAGACCCTTCCAGATTGGTTTGAGATAGGTTTATCAGTTTAATGGACATGAATTTAATGATCGTTGTCATCTGAATGGACATGAATTTAATAATCGTCATCGTCTTGAGAAAGACCTTCAATAAGCTTAGGTTACATATTGGAAAAAATGAACTGTGTCACGTCAATCAAGTTGTAATAGAGTGAAAACTTATGCATACATATTGGCATACTTTGTATGTTGAAAACTTGAGCTCTGAAAAATCTGAGAAGTCACTTCGAACTAACATTCTCCATCATTTCTATTTTCTCATTGATTCATAGATTGATTGAGAGTTAGTTGGCCATGTCTTTCTCAGACTGGATAATGAAGATACGCAGGATTTTCAAACACTAGTCTTATTCTTCAGTTAACAAGGAAGGCAAGCTAGCCTATAATTGTAGGACCGCCAGCTCAAGACCAGTCTAGCCCAAGAAGAGGGTGTTGTAGTTGTATATGGTTTGAGTTCAATACATTGTAAATATGCCAGTGATTAACTGGTAATTTGAGAATAGTCGTGAGAAGAGGAAAATGAGGTGGTGAGATGATGAGGATAGCCTTGAGGCAAGCAAAAGGAATGTGACAGATCAACAATAGGTCTGTCAATTTATTCACTAACATTGCAGAAGTGTTATTACAACACCGTCACTGCAGAATTGTTAATACAACATAGTCGTTTTGAAAAATAACTTCAATAATTTAACTTAAATTATACAATAGTGAAAAAAAATGTATTGTGTCATAGTCTATTTAAAGACATAAAAAACAATATCAATGAAGATATAATAAACTCAAAACTTAGAACTGACAAAATAGCTAGAGAATAGTTTTTTAAATAAAGATAATTAAAATATTACAAAATAATAACGATTTTACTTTTTCTACAACTATGTACAAGTTTGACAATAGATAGAGAGTAGGACAATATGATTGGTCGGTGCCTTGACTATAACTCTTTCAGCTAGGTTTAGATGGTCTGATTCAGACTGAGTTGTGGTCTTTGAGGTGATGCTGTTTCTTGAGTGTAAAATAAATGATGCAGTCTAGCTTTTTAAACTTGAAATTTGCGATAATAGGTTCTCGTACACAAAATTAATTATATAATATGATTTGTATACAATATCAAAATGACATCCCTGTAGCTAATTATGTAATATGAACTATACACAACCTTCAATATTGAATATCGAAATGACATCCCACAGCTAAGCTTCTAGGAACTGTCATCAACTCACGCATGAAGCTTCCAGGAACTTCTTCCATACCAAAATTTTGCCTTAACAGGCGCCCTGAAGGCATATACACAACGAAATAGGTATTAAACAACCTGAAAATAGTTAGTGCTATTTATTGTCGAAAGAAGTAGATCTATTAATCTGTGGAAGAGAGTAGATCACTAGACTTATGGCAACACCTCTAGTGTTTCAGAGGAAGTGGATTGTAATATGACAACCCTGCAGCTAATTACGCCGAAAGGCGTACACCTATTGACCATGGGCACATTTAATAGGTTTTTAGTGCTTAATCAGTTTTGTATGGACAAGATTAAATATTGATGGAATATTCTTAGTAGTCCCAATAAATCAATKGTTGTGATTTCAACCACTAACTTCCTCACTATTATAAAGACATTAGTTTACATGTTTATTTTTTTACTTTTACTTAATCATATTTAAAATTTACTATGGTGGCTAGCTGATTGCCACATATGAGTGATTAGGGTTTCATTTTATACGACTATACAAACTCTTACGCAAACACACAAAAACCAAAACATAAGACAAGACGAGTTGTGGTTCTCAAATTCTTAATTCATTCATTCTTTCTGAACGAAGATATTAATACACATTGGTTTATTAATAATAGAACATGACCAATCAACTCTTATAGAGATTTTTTCAACTAACTGGAACTAATTAGATGTAACTGAAACTTTTTTATTCTAAAACTTTAAAATTAGAACTCTCCAAAACTAGTTGAGATTAATTATTGTATTTCAACAAGCCTCCTTAATTACTACTGGTAAAACATATAACAAGTTAGTCACGACAACTTGAAAATCAACACTTCCTCTATAGGCTTACAAAATTCATAACATCTTGTGCTCTCTATGCTCTACAAGCTTTTGATTATTTTTTCTCCAAACTTATTTTGTTACAACAGTCACTTCATCAACAACCACAATTTTCTATGTAACTCAGCTTTATGTTGATCAGTGTTGCTTCCCTTTTCACTTTATATCATCTCAAGAATATCCCAAGCTTCTTTGGACCTAGTTATTGATGCAATTTTGGGAAAAGTTCTCTCATCCAAGATTTGTTGAATGAAAAACAATTTTGTTGCATCACCCTTCTTGTTTGCTATGAGTTGATCCTTATGATATTGAATCATAGCCTCAAATTCTTCTTGATTTGATGGTTTTCCAAATCCATTCAACACAATATGCCATAAATCTTGTGTATAGTCTGCTTCTCATTTTAATAGCCCAAAAATCATAATTTTAACCAAAGAATCCAAGAGGCGGTGGCAGATAAGAATTTCTCCATAAATCCATTCTAATAATCCAAATTCACCAAAAAAAAATAAATCTATAAATAATTCCCTTCTCAAAAAAAGTAAAGTGAGTAATCTATTTTTATTTATTTATTTATTAAAACTCAACGTAACTACCAATATATCCACGTCCTTTATAAAAATACACAAGATATATAAGTTGTTATATCATGTGCATTTAACAAAACACACCATAGTTCTTTCATATAAATTTGGATTTGAATCAAAACCTAAATAAACACCCTGAATGAATAATATACCCTGTGTAAGCAATGAAAATATTAAAAACGGTAAATGTATATCCTTACAAGAAATTTATCATACCAAATTTACCATATGAAACACTCATGCAAAGTTCTACATCTAAAAGAAAGAAACAAAGCAAATTGGGTTGGGTGGTGTCAATTCATTTGTCGAGTTGTGGCAGCAGTCTTCAAAAAAGGAAATAATGTGGAAAATGAATCGCCGAATTGAACGGACATAAAGGTAAAGTAAGTGGTAGTCTTCGATAAATTGCAAGGCAGTAACTTGGAAAATACATTGCCTGCAAAAGTGAATGGTCGAATTGACTGGAACATAAAGTTAAAGCAGTGGCCGTCTTTGATGGTGCTCCCCTATACAGAGATCAAAGTCATAAAGAAGGTATGAAAGTGTCATCAATGACCTGCAAGATTTGAAAGGCAGGCGAAGAAAATGGGGTGCGAGTCAATTGCAATATGGTTAATGCATATTAATTCCTTCGTACAAACCGGGCAAAAACAGTGAGAGAATATTAGTAGCAGAGAAGGGGATGAGTAAGGTCACGAAGAAGAGAAATTGCAAGGAAAAATCGTCGAATTGATCGGAACATAAAGTTAAAGTCAGTTGTCGTCTTTGATGGTGCTCCCCTATACGGAGAGCAAAGTCATAAAGAAGGTATGGAAGGTGTCGTCAATGACCTCAAAGATTTGAAAGGCACTAACTGACAGGGATACAAAGATTTGAAAGTCAGTAACTGACGGGGATACAGAGGTAATCTGGCCAATGCATATCAATTCCTTCTAGAAACCGGACCCCAGGCAAAAACAACGAGAGAATAATAGTCTATGTTGTCACTTTCGGGAAAAAACAACGAGAGAATAATAGTAGCAGAGAAGTAGAGTGGGGGCATGCAGATGAATAAAGTCACAGAAATTCAAAAAACTTTACTGCAAAATTGGTTGGGTGGTGTCAATTTATTTGTCTGGTTGTGGCAGCAGACTTTCCCACATAATTATAAAATCTTTATCAATTTTAGAAATTATAAATTTTCTATACAAGTCATTCTCAAAACTTCACACGTTATTTGCTTATTTTACCAAACCTATGGTATTGGTGTTGCATTGTGGAAGGCAGTGGCCATGGAAACAAAAAAAGACACACCACCAGATGTTTTGAATGCGACGAACTTTGCCATTGACGAGAACAACAAGAAAGAGGTATATAATTTGTAAATCTACACTACTGCTTTAATGTGTTCATCTACAATATATGGGATTTTATGTGTTCAACTGATTGTGTGTAGATTGTTGTATATGTATACGTACAACAATGGTGGATGTAGTTAGTTTCTTGAGATCCTATACTACATCTATTCAAAATTCTATTACAAATGTTGTTTGGGTTGTGCAAAAGATCCTTTCTTTCACATCTATTTTCTTCATTATATTTTTGAAGAGCATTATTGGAAATTTCCCTTTCTGCAATTGTCGTTTCATTGAGGAAAAAAAATGTGCTTAGGTGTCAAACAATTATAGTTGCAACATGCAACAGTTTAATACTTGCGTAAGATGACTGCGATATATAAATATGTGAAAGTAAAGGAAAAAACTAGCTATGGAGAATGGTAACGTTGCCTTGTCATTGTCTGTATTGCCATATTTTATATGAAGAATGTGTTGCTAGCCAACTTTTCTTGCGAGTGTGACAACTGCACCAATGGTTCCGATCGAGTAAATGTCTTTGTTGTCTGCAAATCAGCTTATCATTGTGTCCGGTATGAAATAATAGTCTAAGAAGACTGCGGGAACTTTTTCCACACCACTTGTTTCATTAAGCGATATAATCTGATCACAATCACCGCGATCATATACTATTTTCGGCAATATATTAAAATTTGTAATGGAGATCCCATTACCAGGCAAGATCTTCTTTGCATGTTTCTAGACAAATTGTGTAGGGATAGTCAATGTGATTGTCATCATGGCTTCGTTGTCTGTCATGTTAGCATGCACAATGCATCTAGTTTTGTTTTCCTTGTCTAAATAGGTGTTGTACACGACCATTATGTCTCTGAAGAACACTTTTTCAGTGTGACAACTATTCAAGTCTTCTATTGATAGTATAGTGGGTGGCATAACTCTAGGCCCGGTGACATTTTTTGAACAGAAAAAGTAAAGTGAAGGGCAGCTTGTATCCCTATTTGTTTTTTGTTTTTTGCATGGAGGTACAAGTAGATGCAGAAGCTGGATGAATTGTGTTGGTTATAGTTTTGTAACCATACCTCTTAACCTGGGGAGCTTGCACTGTGACAGGCGCCTCACTTGTTCTTGATGATACTTCTTGTGAACTAAAAAGAAAGTGTTGTAGATGACATCAACATATTTACCATGGCATAGATGAATAAATAACTGAGGATATTTTTTTCCTAAATGTAGTAGGAGAATAAATTATGAATCTTTACCTTTGGACTTGTCATTCTACTGACGTCTGCGACGATTGACTACTCATGCTTATGTTGCTTGTCCAACTTTTTCTAATGTAAACAAGGGTACATTGAATATGTAAAAAGAAACTTAATTTGCAATATATTATATATTGCTTTCACATTGTGGGGAAAGAAAATGTTGAGACACTATGGTAGACGTGAGAGATGTACATCATAACAAAAGACGAGAACATATATGGAAAGTAAAGTGACAATAACTAAGTAAGCATGTGAATTATATGTTGTTCACAATCATTATGAATGTACGTTAAGCACATGCATTTCTCTGTTGTGGGTGTACCTTTTGGAAGATTGTAGTTCAGCTTCCTATGTTGTGGCACATAAGACTTCATCCTCTTGTTCAATTAATCTATTTGTTTCAATGTAGCAGTGCAAAAAATATAGTGCACATGAAGGTAAGTTGGTATGTAGGAAGATATGTAATATCTACATATAATAATTGAGCTACAAAGTAGTAGAATAAAAAATACATACAATAAAATAAGGGTAGAAACATACACCTTCGTATCTATTCTTTTACATTTTTGGTTAATACTTCTTCTTCATGTCCAATTATTTTGTTTCTTTCAATGTAGAAGTGCAGAAAATACAATCGACACGTATGTAAGTTGGTATGTAGGAATATATATAGGCACACAATAAATGAGATACAAAGTAATGGACTAGAAAATAAGGTTATAAGTATGCACCTTTGTATGTCTTCTTCTACATTTCTAGTGAAGGCTTCTTCCTCTTGTCTAGTTATTCTATTTGTTTCAGTGTGGTAATGCACATAATACAATGGACATGAAGGTCAGTTGGTATGTAGAGAAAACAAGGAGTATGTACATAGAGAAAACGAGATTCAAAGGAATAGAGTAAAAGATAGAGTTAGAAGCATGTACCGTTTGTTTTCTTCATCCATGTTTGTGGTTACGTTGAGTTTTTTCTGTCCAAAATCTATTACAGAGCATAAAATATTAAGAAATTGGATGGTGGCATTTTGAATGATTTCTTTTTGTGCGACAAGGTATCCAGATATGCTTTTAGACATGGAAATATGGATTTGTAATATGGTCGATGTATATTTCATAATTCAAGTACAAGACAAATTGTATCGTGGTCAGACCAGTATGTGTCTAAGATAAAGACTTTGTACTGTTTGGTTTTGTGCAACAAAGTATCCAGATATGCTTTGAGACATGGAAATATGATTTTGTAATATGGTTGATGTATATCTCATAATTCAAGTACAAGACAAATTGTATCGTGGTTAGACCAATATATGTCTAATATAAAGACTTTGTATTGTGCAATGGGGACATTTCACCATACATGGTCAATAAGTGGGTTTTGTACATGGTTTATCTTATCCAAAAGAAAGCAGAAATTGTAATTGCACATGTAGTTTTCCAATCTTTTTGTTCTAGCATTATTTTGTAGCATGTCAACATTGAAGTCTCCTAGAATGATAATGCTTTCATTCATGTGTAAATGGTGTAATGCTTTTGAAAGAACAGTTACTATGTTGGTAAATGTTGCATGTAGAGCGACATAGAGATTCAATATTACAATTTGTGATTCATGAAAAATTACTCTTGCTAGTACCATCTCAACATTTTGTTCTTCGAAATGCATATGGTCCAAAATTGCTATATGTTTTTTCACTAATATTATCACTCCATGTGTAATGTAACTTGATATGTAGTTGAAATTTGGAAATTGCATGTTTTTCATGCATAATGTCATGTATCTTTCTTGTAAGCACAGATCATCAGATTGCATTGTGTCACAGTCATTGAGTATATCATTCATATGTGCACTTAGGTCAAAGGAAACACTATCAAGTGTTAGGCCTTGTGATCTGTGAATTGTATGTGCACATGCAAGTTCAATTGGAAATTACTTTCGAATATTTAGGTGACCTTTCTTTGTTGATGTTGATATTGGTTTTGATGTTCGCAATACAAGTGCCTAATCGCGCGAAGTGTTTGAATTATATAGATATGCTAACTTGTTGGCTTGTCGGTGCCCAATATGTGGGTCATGTAACTTAATACAGAGGACATCAACTTTATCTTTGCTAGTATATGATTTGAGTATCCCATCCGCACCATTGACCATGCCAGCTTGTGAGTCATAGCTGCATGCATATATTTCAACTAGCATGTGTAATTTCAGGACAAGTTGCAAATGCAAAGTGGTTGTATGTTGATGACATGATACATTGCCAAGGTTGTCCTCTTCCAGGTCAATTGCATTGACGATGATTTCATCGCCAGGCATGAGGGATAACATGCACTTGTTATGCATTGCGAGATCCTTGTTCTTGTAGAATATGTAAGGGAAGGTTGGGTATGTTGGTGTTGGTCGCATGAAACTTGAATTGATAAATGCCAAGCCATCACGAGTTTGGTTGTTTGTCCACATTCTATTTAGAATTGCAATAAAATTTTCATTTGTTTGGCGCATTGTAGTATGCAAGTCGAAGCATTTTATGTTGTCTTTCCAAAATTCATGTGGCGTTGTTTGCATGTTGATCATGGGCTGTTCAAATATTAGAGAATCTTGTGTGGGTTGTGTTTGGTAAATATCCCCACAAAATACGATATAAATGTTCCCAAAGTATTTGGTTTGGACATGTTTATGTTTCTTAGCCGATTGTCAATGGACTATAAGAAGCGGCTTCCAATCAAGGAGGCTTCATCTATAAAGACTAGTTGTAGTTCATCATAAAGTTTTGACAAGGTATCTAGCATTTCTTTGTTGAGTGGAATAAAATGTGACTTGTTAAAAGGCATCAACAGTGTGGAGTGGATTGTCGTTCCACCTGCATTATTTGCAACTTTTCCTGTATATGCAATTATTAGTCCCTTTGGTTTCAGAGGGTCACTCGTAGTGTTTGAATAATAGATTCGTATATGCATTTGGAATAGTTCTTTCGATGTGAATGTCTTACCTGTTCCCACGCCGCCTGTAAGGAACAAGTACATAGGAGTGTGTATGTCTAATCATTTCTTCATTGCAATATCCTTTAGGTTTGCCTACTACTCTCGATTCAACAATAGTCTAATTCTGTAGTATTCTTGGTTTTCAATATCGAAAGGATGGTCTGTTACTTTAAACTCGAGATTGATACATTTTTCAGAGGTGGGATCTCGAGGACAAGGAAAATCTTCTTGCAAATCATAGGCTTCATGGTGAGTTGTAGTTGTTTTATGCTTGGTTGATGTGTCATCCATATTGATAGGGTTTTCTATTTCCTCAAGTGCACTTTCTAAATCACCCCATGTTGGGTTGACGTTGTAAGTAAACCTAGCCTCATTGGTTTGTATTGTAATCTCATAAACAGTATATGCAGCTTCCCATGTAGACAAGTTATGTTTTAGTGTGTCTTCACTTTGATTGAATGGAACATACACCAATAGTTTATCTCTGCAAAAATTTTCAGAGTCGGTGTGTTTGTTGTATTTGACAAAGCGTATTACATTTGGATTTTTTATTTTTGATATCTGTGCACCATTTTTTTTGTAATGTGATACAAATTCTGCAAGAAATATATGCTTAATGGTAGGTGGACGTTAGAGGTAGTAATCAATAATAGAGTGACATATCACGTCCTCTGAATTATCAGTCTCTTGTTTTGGCAAGACTGGTGGCTTAAGCATGAATGTGCACGTGTCAAGAGAAGATGTGTTTATGAGGACACATTTCCTCGAGCTACAGTTCAAAGGTAGGGAAAGTGCGATGTGGATTGATTTATTATTGAGCAAACATTTGTTGAAGATTAAGAAATGTATTTTCATGTGTACGTATCATTTGCATAGCATCAATTCAACTTTTTTTATGTTCTCTGCATATTCTCTTGAATGCATTTGTCATAGATTTGTCAACCTTCATCATGTACGAGGTACAATACGATGTTGTAACATATGCGTTGAGGACATACTACGCTTCTGTATTTGCATTCCACATATTTGGCATGTCCTTGGAGAAACCATTGTTCCAAATATGCGAAGGTTTTCGTTTTAGAAAAAATAGTGGTTGCTTAAGTGTAGATTGTATAGCTTGGATGTACTCATCTTCAGTTAGCTTTAGCTGCAACAAAAAGTCTTCAAATGTCCTTAAATCATCAAAGTCTCCTTGTTCTAGAAATGTGAACAAAGATTTTGATTTCTCAATCAGAACGTTGTCCTCCAAAGTAATTGGTTTGATAATTCTTGTCGTTCTCATCGGGGGCATAGGGAAGTTGTATCTGCAATGTGAATTTTTTCGTTTCCTAAAAATTCTTGTATGGTAATGTCTATGAAATTTGGCAAGTTCTGGATCCAAATGATCTATGTGCATGTTATGTATTTGTCCAAAAACTACTCGATCTGTGATTTGTTGTCAATTCCATATATCGGTGCATCTTTTATCCATATTAGTGCGTGTTCACGTTCACTACCTCTATTTTGGAACTTAGTAACAAAATAATAGTCTGATATTCTTCCAAAGAACATTTCGTTATTACATATCAATTGTCTCAAAGCATTTACTCTATCTTTGTAGTAAGGAGTACATGTCACTGGGTCTTTTCTTATGAGGCAGTCAATGTGATCATTTTCCAATGTTTCAATTTGTTTTTTCCTTTTCTTGTTCCTGTATAATGTAGACACCGTAGTCACCAATGGATTCCAGCGATGCTCTGTACTTGTAAATGCGATGAAAAAATTTGGAGGCCCCAACTGTCGGATCATTGCAAATATAATTTTCTTATTTTGTTGCAAGTAGTCAGGGAAGATGCGAATGTTTTTGAAACCTATGTATCCAATATCAGATTTCAATATTTTCTTCAGATTTTCTTTGTACTTGACATCTATGGCCAATAACTTTCTTTCTTGTAGTTGACCTTTTCTTATTCGCACCCATATGCAAGAGAGCACTTTCTCAATTATTATGCGCATTGTTTTGAAAAAAAAATTTGTTGTGTGACAGGAGAAGTCACTGCTTGAATGTAGCGATTCCCATCGTACTATTTTTTGGTAGTTGAATCGTTCTATGATGTCATTGCCACGCGTGTCTCCATATAACAGTGTTGGGAAGTTCATTTCCTCTGCGAATTTGTCCATGAAAATCCCAAGTGGATGTTATCCTTTAGCAGATGCGATTTCGACAATATTGTCTTGCAAGTTATGAATGTGTTGCGACTCAGTGAATCCATGTATCAATGTTTCAATAGGTATTTCATTCTCCGATTCATTGTCTGTATCAATTTCACTAGTAGTGGAAAACGTTTGTGCAGATTTCTCATTGACTTGTTCAAGAACATGGTTCCAGTGCTCATTTATAAAGATGTTTTGTGCCTTGTATAGTGTTCTGGAACATAATTATTTCAATGCTTTCATGACAATGTGCACACACTCTACCTGTTTGGTATGGATTCATGTATTGCAGATGTCTTTTGAGCGCTACAACAATTTCCATTGTTTCGTTCATGAATTGTGGCAACACTTTTTGCACAACATCTAGTTGGACATGCACATTAATAATTGATCTTGTTAAGCCCATTTGGGATTATTTATAGCCCCAGGGTCTGCTTTGTGCAATTTCAATTCGTAGAGACACAAGACTCTCCTCACGTTCTGTAAGTGTACTTACATCTGGTAGAGATGTGTTACATATAATTTGGTCAGGCGTTGCAAACTGTGGCAGTTTTCCATTTTGAAGTGACCTCTTGCATGGGAGACATATTTTGCTAGTGGAGAATGTTTTGTAAATTAGTGTCAAGCTGGCGTATTCTTTTTGCAAGTCGAGGGTGAAACACTTAATGTTCTTTGTGAAATTCAATTCCTCACACATTGCACATGCAATGCCAGGGGTGTCTTCAATTTGCTTCATATAGATTTCCTTTGCATATCTTTTTACTGGATGGGAACGTTAGCAGTTGTTTGTTGGTTTTCAATGCTAACATTTCGCAATGTTTGTTTCAATCTACGATATATGATTTTTCCCCCTCGATCAATATCATGACCACTTTGGGATATGTAGTTGCACTGGTTTCTTTCACGTATGTGTTTTTTCAACATGTGGTAAGTTAGCTTATGGTTGTCACTTGAAACTGGTCTCACTTGTGGACATGCCAGGTCAAAGCTAGAACTGACATGTGTTAAGAGCACAACTTCCTCAACATGTTGATGATTCAAATCATGATGGTCTTTGTCACTAACCATTTGATGTTTATGTTCAATAAGAAGTTTGTCAATGCATTCGTGTTGTGCACGCACAACCTTTTTCAGGTTGTAATATGTCAGTTTACGTTTCTGGCTGGGCTCTCTATCACCTCATGATGATTGGTCGTACATTTTAGACGTTTATAAGGAGGCGCACTGATTTATTCATGTCTTGCACGTATGAACTTTGTCAAGTTGTGATAAGTTAGTCTACGCTTTTTGCTTAAGATCTCTACGACTTGATGACATCTGGGATGAGTTTCATCATGACTAGATAACATGCAACGCTTATGTAGACTCGATGTGGTTTGGTTCACATTAACAGTGAATCTTGAACTTAAATTATTTCTTATCAAAGGTTGATAGTGTTAAGAACCAAATATCAATATAGCATAGAAAAACTTCAGAAAAATTACTCAACGCCTTGAAAAAGAGATAATTTCAGATAATAAGCCTCTTCAAGGGGGCAACCTCCTTTTACCCCACTTAAATGTTCAAGTACAAGATGATTCAAAATG
>JZKD02S1720978.1:31859-84962 GCA_000966675.3 Picea glauca
TTTGGAGAAATGCAGGCCAAACTTTTGTTTGTCAGAGTAAGTATATCAGAGAAATACTTAAGAGATTTAAAATGGATCAATGTAAGTCTTCTATTGTTCCCATGCAGCAGAATGTCAAACTTTCTTGTGATGATGGTTCGAAGGAGGTGAATGACACTGTGTATAGACAAATGGTGGGTAGTCTAAATTATATCACCACAACGAGACCTGATATTTCATATTCTGTGAGTGTGTTAATTCATTTCATGGAGAAACCTCATGAAAGCCATTGGAATGCAGCAAAGGAAGTACTGAGGTATATAAAAGGTACACTTGATTATGGTATTAAATATACTGATGCATTTGAAGTTGACTTGACAGGTTATTCATATTATGTTTGGGCTGGCAATCTGGATGATTGAAGATCAACCACTTCATATGTGTTCAACATTGGATCCGAGGTTGTTTCATGGAGCAGTAAAAAGTAGCCTATTGTATCTTTGTCTTCTACTAAAGCAGAATATAAATCCTTGTGTGCAACAACTTGTGAAGCTATTTGGTTAAGAAGACTTCTTCAAGATGTTGGAGAAGAACGAAAGAAACCTACAATGATCAGATGTGATAATCAAAGTTCAATCAATATTGCAAAGAATCCAATTTTTTATGCAAGGACAAAGCATGTTAAAGCTTAGTATCATTTTGTTCGAGAAAAGTTGCAGTCAAATGAAATAACTCTTGTGTATTGTAATACTAGTGAAAATGTTGCTGATATTTTCACTAAGCCTCTTGGAAAGATTAAGTTTGAGATATTTAGGGAGATGTTAGGTGTAGAATTAAATCCATTCTCCTTTAAGGGGAAGACTTGGAAATAATGGAGTAAGCACCAATTGTAAGCGCTAGTTGTAAGCACCAGTTATAAGCTTCAGTTGTGAGAGTCAGTTGTAGGCATGTTAAGAGTCAGTTCATAGTTAAGAGTATAGTTGTCTTTGGTTTTCATGTAACTGACTCGGTAGAGTCTTTTCCTATATAAGGATGTAATCCATCTTCATTGAATAAGTGAGAAGTGAGTGTAGCCTCACCGTGGTGTTTGTTTTGCATATTTTATCTATCCAACTGCAATATACTGATATCGTCCTCCAAATAATCGAGGGAGGTTGCTACCTAGAATATATTGTTCACTTCTGCAAGAATAGATACCAATGTTATCGCTGAAGTAAATAACACCAATACAAAATTAAGACTGCACAACACACCTAAAAAGGAATTGTCATCTCTATCATTAAGATCAACGGGATGGTCAAAATCACATATTATATTTTCTTGTTTGCATTCCTCGGCTGATACATCTATGATCAATGGTTCCTCTATTGGATAAGTGATTAATGTATCCCTCTTATATGGGTCTGTCAATTTCTAGGCGAGACACAATGGAAATAAGAGGATCAAAATATCTATGATACCTCTATGCAACAATGAGCTTCCACACAAGAAAAAACCTCCAGCAACGAACCTCTATGCTCTGATACCAACTTCAAAATAGAAGGAGAGAAGGAATTTGGCTTCTCTCGGGCGAGGAAACACTTGGAGGCCATCAAAGAAAAGCCACATTGTGTTTTATTAAATCAACGAGGAGTACAATATATAGGATGACATTTTATTTAGACGGTTGGAACCAACCTCAACTAAATCCTAAATAAACACTGCAACTAATCTCCATTATTTCTAAGTGGTATTTTAGTCAAGTTTTAAGGTTTGAATTCGTAGGGCCCTAATTTTGATACATGGAATAGGGGAGGGGTGAAGCCCATGCACCTTCCCTCCCAACCAACCATCCCCATGTCCATTAAAAAAGGGACCCTCAATGCACATTATTTTTTAAAGCCCTTTCCACCATCACGATACAATAATGAGAGAAAGTACAATACTAGGAGTAGTGAGTAGAAAGTGGTTGATACATACTAGGATTAGTGAGTGGAATATGGTCAATAAAATACTAAGAGTAGTGAGTGGAATGTGTTTGGTACAATATCAGGAGAAGTGAGTAGAATGTGGTCGATACATACCAAGAGCGATGAGTGGAACATAACCAATATGTAGGTAAGTTCAAAAAAATTTATTAGTTTTAGGTTCACACATTATTTTTTAGGTTAGGAGGTGAGGGGGGAATGGCTCATTACCCTCCCCCCACCTCATCATGGTTTGTGGAATGTGGAGGGGAGGCAACGTGACATACCACCCCCTTTCCCCTTATACATATGTGAAAATATTTTAAAACCATGTAAGGTAAACTATTTTAAAACCATGCCAATATGTGTAAAATGGGAGGAAGAGGGGACATGACCAACCATCAAAAGGGAAAAAAATTGATGAAAACAACGAAAATGAAAGTGTTGAGTCTTGACATGGAATGTTGGAAAAGGATGATCAAGAAATCAAAAAATGAAATTGTAGATATGAAAAGAAATGAAGGTGAAGGTACCTCTAATCAATTACCGTATAGACCCTTCTTCAAGAGACCACCTCCTTTCAAGGCAATAGAACCTCCCCCAACAAATCTAAACATTGACTTGGGATATGTGGTCTATGATTTCTTTTTCACTTATCACCAAGATAACCACTCTGAAAAGGATTTCCCCTAGTGGGTGAACACCATGAATTTTATGGCCAACTGTTTCTTAGACAGGTATGCACTAACCTAATAGGAAAATATCCTAGCCTCCAACAGTATAGATTATGAAGGTAATGAGCCACCAGAAGAAACAATGATGATGTTAAGGGATATAAACCACATGATGCATGGAGGTGAACTCATCGAAAAAGAGGATTTTACTAGTGATATTTTAGTGGTACAAATAAGGACCAAGGGCCATATTCCTAAAAATCATCCTATCATAGCTCAAGCCCCTAAAAATCCTAATATCTCAACTCCCTTGAATAAACCAACTCCTATAATCAAATCTGTCCCCACATTCACAACAAAAGAAACATAAAAATTGGAGTATTGTGTAGTAGAAGATTTAAGGAAAATGAAATATGACATTTCTATTATGGACCTATGCAGGATCCCTCAGTAGAAAATTCTACTACTACAAGCATCAAGGGAAGGAGACAACCTGTTACACATTATTTTCTTCATCCCTATGACTGTTAATGATATAAACCTATCTGTTGTCTTAAGAGGGGTTAGTTGCCTGAATTCATGAAGAAAGAAGGGAGAAGAACTTTACCTGAGAGAAGAAGTTGTATTTTCCTTTGTAAAAACCCTATTAAGGAATATTTCCACATGTTGCAATATACATAGGGTGTGGTGATGCCTAATTTCCACACCTTGCTCTAAAGCTAGATTGTGGAGTTTCTGCAGGCTACACTATATCCAGGGTGCGGAAATTCTTGTACGTGGGAAAAATGAGCGTCTTCTCGATGCTTTTAGAAGGAGAAGCTTCTATGGTGAGGTGGCCTCCAAATGATTTGGATATTACTCGCTTTCATGATTTAGTGGGATAATCCTAACCTCCTCACCTTATCCTCTTCAACTTATAAAAGGAGAGGAGATCTCATGGGGAAAGTTAGTTGGATTGAGATTGGGTTTTGTAGCTTGGATGTTTTGGAGCTCGTATATTGGCTTTGAGTTTTTCTTTGTCAAGATAGATTATTGATCTCAGAATACTTGGAGCGGAAGTGTGTGAGAAGCAAGGAACTGTTGGAAGGAACCTGATGACATCAAGGCATCAGGTTGTATATTTCTTCCACATTCATTAATACATATATGCCTTTCTTTCCTATATGAATGTTATTTGTCCATATTGTATGATTCCTTGATCACATACATAGTTTCATATCAAATAGACTATGTTATTCTTGTCTTTGTTGGCTTGTGTTTCTTTGCAGATATTTCTCCATAAGCCTTGTGACGGAGCTTGGATTGCATTGGCGAAGTCGGATCTTAGATATTTAAAAGGTATATTCTAGATCCATTTCTCATTTGATAATTGAAATCTATGGAAGGAGTACTGTACTTTTTTGTTTGTTCTAGTTTCGTAGTGAATCTAGGGGGATTGATTTGTGTCCGCACTTAACAATTAGCCCGATAACAAAATTGGTGACCATACTGGGGAACATATTTTTTTCCTAGTTTTCCTTTCTTTCTTGCTTTGATTTTCTAGGTTCTGTTTTCTGAGTCTGTGGGGGATCCATTTAGCCCCTCTAGATCTAAAAGTTCTTTTAGAATATTTTCTCGTTTTCCAATTTTCCTTTGTTTACAGGAATTTCCACAATGTCTTCCATATGCAGCCTGCGGAAACCTTATATCACCGCACCCTGAATGTATAGACCAGTGTAGAATTTCTACACCCTACCCATATCTAGCCTACGAAAACCTCAAATCGCCGCACTGTACCTTACTGCTGGGTTGCGACGTCTCTTGTAGAATATTTTGGATTAATTCGTTTTGTCTTTTGTCACCCAATTTTTCTTTGATCACCTGGGATGAACTTTTGGAACCTGTATTTGAATGTTTACAGTCTGCTTGACAGTTTTTGAGCTGCTTTTAGCCATCTTTTCTTTTTTTTCTTTTGAAATATTTGGTCTCATTCTTTGAGTGTCTTTAAGTTACAAATAATTTTTTTTCTTTAGAATTGTTTGGTGAAAGAACTTTTTATTTTATTGAATAGTTTGAGTTAAAATATAAAATTTGTTTGGGTTTATTTGTTTCATGTCAATTTTCTATTTCTTTTAGCTATCTTTGAAACAAGAATTTTTAATTTCTTGCTTTATATTAGTTTGGGGGCATCTTTGCATTTGAAGTAGCGAAATTGCATGATTTTTGGAATTTTTTTGGTCTTGAATTATGAAATTTTTTCCCCCTCATGGTCGGGTGGTGGGGGGGGGGCACAAGAATCATGTATTGGTGTACAGTCTCTTTGTCTCATTTGTTGAAGATATTGATATTGATGAGTTTAATAAATTTTTGGGACATTGTGCATATGGGAATGACAAACGTTTTCTCCTTCTCGTAATATAGCTTTCATCGAAGTGAAATATTTGCATTCTCATTTCTTTGCATTGTTTAGAGTTGGTCAAAACATCATTTAGTCCATGCCATCTTCCTCTTGAGTAACAATAGCCTTAAAAATAAAACGCTTATAAAAATTGATTAGACACTTTTTTTATTTTCTGGTAGAAAACCTACATTAGATTAGTTGTAGGGTTTTGGAATAGGTGTCAAAGATAACTTTCCAAAGATATAAGCAAACATAGAATCTTGATTTAGAGAGGAGTGAAATCCACTTGCTACATTTTGTCCTGGGAAGTCCTTCTCACACAAGGGTCAATCATGAGGTCACATTAAGACTGACAGAGTTACTCACTCTGCTTTGTCGGTCTTGGTGTAGAGATTGCACATATTATGGGGGTCGCTTGAAGGTATACCCACAATGATGAGTAGAATCCTTTCAAGTTGATTTCAGGATAGATACCCTACTTTTTCATGTGGATTGGACAGTCAACTATTTCCCCAAGCATCACTGTAGTAATTAGTAACCTTAGTGGCCTATCTCTCTAGGGTCTTTACACGAGGCGACTGTGAAGGGGCAAGTCTTCGCGGTACCTAGAATCAATGTTGGCCAAACTCACTTGGGATCCTTGGAGGGTATAACCATGTTTATGTGTGGGAGCTTTCACCAAGGTGTAAGTCTGTTAAGCATCTTGTCAACGTAACTTTTCCACCCGCTCTATATCATCCCCTTCTTGCATTGTTCCCATGACGTTGGATTTCATCACCAACTAGTGAGTTCATTATGAGAAGGTTTTGTTTTCTTTCTTGCTTACTATATTTTTAGCATGTGCTATATGTTTTCCCTAGAAGACTCTAGGTTGGATATTTATCTAATGGCGCCAGTTCCCGGAATGACCAATGAAGGAACCCCTTCTCCAGGGGAACCTTTTGTTTTTCCTTCTTACAGAAACATTGGTCCTCCTCACATCACTACTTTGAGCCTTCCAGGGCTTATGATTGGATTGTCGGTGTGGTTGTTTTCCACTTAGGTAATCCCAAATGTAGTAAGTGTTTCTTTTGTAAACACTTCCCCCCATGAGCATCAAACTCATGTTGATCCTTCACCTTCTTCACTAGTAAGATATTCTTCACCTTCTTCACTTGCAAGGTCTTCTTCCATTTCATCTTCTTCAGCGAGTGAAAGCTCTAAAGCTAGTAACTCGGTGGATAAGAAGAAGAAGAAAAGGAAGAATAATAAGAAGAAAAATAAACAAGGGTCCCAACTTCCAACCACTGCCAAACATGTTGGAAAACAACCAGTTACTGTTAATCGTGCTGGGAGTGTTAATGGTGTCAAGATCACCCACACAACCCGTAAGCCCAAGTACCCTTGCAGGCTTTGCAAGGGTAGCCATATTCTTAAGGATTTCCCTGGTCTATCCAAGTTTATCAAAGCATGTTCTACACACCCTCGCCAACCCATGTTGTCAGTCTCTGAACAACATGCTGATGAACTCCCATCAACTAGTCAAGATACTATTGGGAAGAAGAAAAGTAGAGTCAAGTTCCCATGTATATTATGCAGAGGGAGTCATCTAAATCACCTTTTCCCTCATATGGATGAAGCCTCGAAATTGCTAGAAAACATGACTATTTCTTAGCCTCAACTTCCAGTTTCTTATAGCAAGCTTACTCTCGACCCACTTGTAACTGATTGAATGATCAATCCGACCCCTTCATTAGTCAATCCGGTTGATCATGTACCCAATATAGTCATGTCCTTAGTCGAACCAGTTGACAAAGTGGTCGATCTGATCCCATCCTTGATCGATCCCACTCTCCCATTTGGGAGTGCAACCCAAGTGGTTGATTCAATCCCATCCTCGGTCAATCTCACTCTCCCATTAGAGAGTGAAACCCAAGCGGTCGATCCATTTCCACCTGTCGACCCCATTCTCCCCTTGAAGAATGAAACTCAAGTGGTCAATTTGATCTCGTCATCAGTTGATCCTACTCTCCCACTAGAGAGTAAATCCACCCATGTTTTTCTCATTGATACAGAACCTACCGTGTTGGGGGGTATTCCTCCTTCTCTCATGGAACCCCCTCCAAGTAATGAGGCCATCCTTTTTAATTGGGGTGTGCTAACTGTACCTCGTCTTCCCTCTCACATTCCTTTCAAGATTACAATACAAGTTTGTGGTTGAGACATTCCTTAGAGGTTGATAGACGAAGGTTTGTCCATTAGTATTTTGTCCTCCATTGCTTGGAAATATTTGGGCTATCCTTAACTTGTGCTAGTTACACAGAGTTTGTTATCTTTTAACAGAAGAACCAGTCACCCTTTATGGGTCCTTCCTCAGTTTCCTATAACTTTGGAAGGGAAAACTGTCGTTATTGACGTAATGGTAGTCCAAGACCCCTTGGATCTTGATTTATTCCTTGGGTGAGATTGTGTCTATGCCATGAAAGCTATTGTGCCTCTCTTTTTCATGTGATATATTTCCCACATGATGGAAGAGTGGTGACTATTGATCAAATTTTGTTTGTTGGTATTGACTTGACCATCAACCCAATGACCTCCCTAAATGGTTCTTATATGCAAACGATATCACACCCGCCATAGGTCAATTATGTGGCGTTGTCTCCCATACCTTCAACTGTCGATGAAGATGAGCCTCTCACTATAAGATCAGTATCTTATGACTTGGATCTAGTAGTTGATATGGTGATCTCTTTAGTAGGGCTATTGGAGCCTGATATCCTTACCCCTATTGCGACCCTCCACATGTGTTCCTTCCAGAGTGTGTTTCTTCCATCGAGTGAAGATCTCTTAGAATACATGACCAAGTTTTGTCTCTTGACATGGTGTCCTTCCAGAGAAATGTCCTCTTGGAAGCCATGATCAAGAAGAGAGTTAAGAGCATGGTTTTCTGATTTCAATCTCATTAAAAAATGAAACCATCTTTGAGCATGATTTTCTAATTTCAAGCTCATTAAAAAATGAAACTAGCTACGAGGATTGTTTTTTCGTCTCTGTGGAAACCTCGTTAAAAAATGAAACAAAAGTTATGAGCATAGTTCATGTTTCTCTGTTAAGCTCGTTAAAAAATGAAACAAAGATCTAGGGATTGAACCTGGATTCACGAGCATAGTTCTTGTTCCTGTGTCAAGATCGTTAAAAAATGAAATAGTTTTCCCCCCTCTTCGAAAGTGTCAAGTACTTCATTACGTATAGTATTTGAAGATTATTTTCATCCTCCTATGTCGTTGGATGAAATGAATCTTGGGGGGCAATGGTTTCAGCCTCTGGAATTCATGTTGAAGTTATGCCGCTAGTTTCTTAAGCTAAGGGCTAAGGACCAACCATCCCTATGTTATGCATTGGGAAGTCACAAGGATAGTTTTCTCTGGTTCAAGCTTGTGTAAAAATGAAACCACCTACCTCAAGCATAGTTTCCTTTGGTTTGAGCTTGTGTAAAAATGAAACCAGGACCAAGCATAGTTTTGGCTAGTTTTAAGCTTGCGTAAAAATAAAATATGTCCCAAGCATAGTTTTGTTTTATTTTAATCTTGCATAAAAATGAAAACAATCTCGAGCTTAGTCTTTGTTATTTCTCATGCTCATAAATACATGAGAATAAGTTACCGAGCTTAGTGTTTGTTCTTTATCATGCTTGTAAATACATGATAATAAGTTATCGAGCTTAGTCTTTTTTCATTCTCGTGCTCGTAAATCAATGAGAACACAACCGAGTATACTTTTGTCTCCTTTTCATACTCATTATGGTAATGCAAAAAGAGAAACTCATGGAGTATCCTTTAAGCTCTTTTCACACTCCATAAAAATGAAAAGATTGTTGAGTGACCTTGTTCTTTTCACGCTCGTAAAAATATTTGAAGAAAACGTTTGATGGGCTATAGTTTATCACTTTTTCGGTCTCATTAAACAGACTTACGAAAAAGGAACTGAGAGACTTCTCTTTAAGTGTTTTTCAAACTCTCTAAATATGAAACCCCCCTAGTTTTCTCTCTTTGGACTCATTAAACAAACATCGAAAGACCCATATGGGACCGAACCACTCCTTCTTAGGGTTCGTTAAACATACTCCAAGGGACTCATCCAAAGGATGAGCTTATAGTTCAAGCATATGTTATCCTCCTCAAGATTGTGTAAAAATAAAGAGGTACTCGTTGGAAATGGTGGGGGAAAAATTGGGAAAGAAATGTATCTAAAATTGTATTCTATGGAAGAGTAAGTTTTGAACATGACACCCTTTCACTCGCTTTGTGTCTAGGTTGGAAAAACTGCTTGTCTCTTGATCATACTCCTTTATAAGATTACAATTTGGTCTGTGATCCTTGTTGTTGAGTTAGTGTTTCCAAGACAGTTGTCATGTCTTCAATATGTTAAAAGAGAAGTTTAACCTGAAAAGAATTCTATTGTGTCGACCATTTCTGCAATCCTTAAGCCTTCTATTGCATCGGTCATCCATGAGTTAGTCCTAAATCACTTTTTACTCTGATCTACTTCAAATCTTGTTACCCGTTTCATGTCATTGATGGGGGATACATTAAGGCCCTCTCGTGATGATTATTTTCCTGTCGACTTCAACTCATTATCCAAGAATTAGACTTAGGAAATAATTGGTACCTTAGAACGTGCATGCCTCAATGGCAAGTTTCCTTGCTTTCGACAATGGGTTTTCATTATTAACCCCTAATTGGGAAATTCCGTCGAGTGTTTGACTTCATCTCATTAATTCACATTCATTGGATTGTATTAGTGTACCTTGGGAGTCATTGACATTAATGGTGATTTCCCTTGCACTTGTTAACGATATTCACTAATGACCGGTAATCAAGTGGTTTCTACCATGTTCGACTTCAACACATCTATTCACATGGTTATATTCATACTATAGAGTGGTGGAGATGAATACCCTGAATATTTTATGATAGATTCAGGTTGTGTTGGAGTATATTCATACTGTACTATTGCATAGATACACACTGTATGTATTGTGGCTATGTTCAAATTTGAGTCTTTAACACATAGATCCATAGTGTATTTCTTGTGGCTATGTTTAGATTTGAGTCATAATGGCATGGATCCACGGTGTATGTTTGGTGGCCATGACCTATCTTACTTGAAATGTATCTTCGCATGTCAACATTTATGCTTTGATTCATTTCTATTTTGAGTATGGGAATACCTACTTCAGTGATGATATATTATTATACTGTATTTCCTTGTTTGTTGGCATGTTTTTGATTGGCGTGCTCCTTGTTCCCTACACACACTCGAGAAAGTATTTTAGCTATCACTCTATTATAACTTCATACTTTGGGGGGCTCTTTGTTACACATTATTTTCATCATCCCTATGACTATTAATGATGTAAACCTATATGCTTCCTTTAGAGGGGTCAGTGGCCTGAATTCCTGAAGAAAGAAGGGAGAAGAACTTTACCTGAGAGAAGAAGTTGTATTTTCCTTTGTAAAAACCCTATTAAGGAAGATTTCTACAATATGCAATATACACAGGGTGTGGTGATGCCTAATTTACGCACCTTTCTCTAAAGCTATATTGTGGAGCTTCAGTAGGCTACACTATAGCTAGGCTGCAAAAATTCCTGTACGTGGGAAAAATGAGCGTCTTCTTGATGCTTCTATAAGGAGAAGCTTCTATGGTGAGTTGGCCTCCGAATGGTTTGGATCTTACTCAATTTCATTATTTAGTGGGATCATTCTAACCTCCTCACCTTATCCTCTTCAACTTATAAAAGGAGAGGAGCTCTCATGGAGAAAGTTAGTTTGATTGAGATTGGGTTTTGTAGCTTGGAGTTTTTGGAGCTCGTATATTGGCTTTGATTTTTTCTTTGTCAAGATAGATTGTTGATCTCAGAATCCTTGGAGCAGAAGTGTGTGGGAAGAAAGGAACTATTGGAAGGAACCTGACAAAATCAAGGAATCTGGTTGTATCTTTCTTCCACATTCTTTAATACAAATATTCTTGTCTTTCCTATATGAATTTTATTTGTCCATAGTGTATGATTCCTTGATCACATACATAGTTTTATATCAAATATACTATGTTATTCTTGTCTTTGTTGGCTTGTGTTTCTTTGCAGATATTTCTCCATAAGCCTTGTGATGGAGCTTGGATTGCATTGGCAAAGTCGGATCTTCGATATTTAAAATGTATGTTCTATATCCATTTCTCATTTGATAATTGAAATCTAAGGAAAGAGTAGTGTACTATGTCTTTTTGTTCTAGTTTCGTAGTGAAGCTAGGGGGATTGATTTGTGTCCACACTTAACAATTAGCCCGATAAAAAAACCACATAGTAAACTCTAATCAAAATAGAAACAAAGTAACTCCAAGGGAATACAGAAAGTCAAGTGTAAACACAACGACTAGTGATAAGAAATCCAAACTATTTGTTCCTCCTTTCTTACTATCATTTGAAATTTTCAACATAAATTTACACAATTGTTCAGTGGACTCTATGGAAGCATCAAATTTCATTCCTTATTTCATGTGTACAAAATTGAATGCAACTCCCACCAAAAGATATATAAACTTTATACAATTGGATAGAACTGATGCCAAATTCATTGGTGAATTGAGGGATGTTATGATCCAAATCGCTTCTAACCCAAATATTAACCAAGTGATTTATATTACAATTGTAGATATACTAGAAGCTTATGGGATGTTGCTAAGTTGAGACTATTCACAAAAATTACATGGATATTTTAGTATCAACTGGTCTCATCTATGGCTACCATGGAAGGGGAAGCCTAAAATGATTAGGATTAATATAGAAAAATACTTGAAACATATTGTCACCTATTTAGAATTCCCAAAATATGAATCACAAGAGTAGTTTCCTAGAATGGGAAAATCAATTGAAGAAGGTTCATGTGGCGGTTTCTTTTTTAGTAGATTTTACAGCAGTCGTAAGTCCTCTAACGACGAACAAAATGAGAGGACAAGGCCCCAATTATTTACTACAAACATATTTTCAATAAAATAATAGTAAAGATACAATGGCAGATACACACATCACACATATATTTTTCCCCTCGAAACCCAAACTAGGAAAACCAACATATTATATATTCATTCATATCACACATTGTTTACAATAAAATATACATATAGGATCTCATAGCATCCAAAAACCTAATTCAATAACTCATATTAGTCAAAAACTCTAATTCCTTAACCAAAAATAGAAAACCATCGATGAAAACCATGTACCAAAAAACCACCCAAAAATAGATGCAAAAAATAGTTCTAACCATGCAAAGAATATAACACATACCCAACATTCTCCCACTTGTTGTTTTCTTTGCATATAGGGTGTTACAAGTTTACATAGTCAACAATCTAGGGTAGCAATACCCATAGATCCTCTACACCAAGATAACTTCTCACTGCTCACCGATTTTGCTAATGAATCTACAACATTCTTCAAAATTTCCACCTTCATCAACAACACCTTCTTTTCTTCAACCATGTCTCTCACAAAATGATATTGAACATCAATATGCTTTGTATTTGAATGGTAAGTTGGTTTCTTCACCAGAAAAATTTCATTTTGACTGTTAAAATCTATCCTTACAACTTGTTATACCAACCCAATACTTGAGCACAATATTTGTGACCATAATGCTTCCTTGATTTCATGATTGGTTGCCATGTATTCAACTTCTGTATTTGAAAGTGCCACTATAGACTATATTTTTCTCATCCAACTGATTTCTCCTCCAAACAAGTTAAACACATACCCTCTTATATATATTCTATGATCCATATCTCCATCCTAGTCTGCATCCACAAGGCCATGTATGTACAACACTCTATCATAACCTGCTCTTTCCTGGTAGCACAATCCATAACTAGTAATGCCACACAAATACTTGAAATATCTCTTTACTATTGTCCAATTCTCCTTCCCTCATTTCGACATATACTTTCTCGAAACTTCTACTGCATGTGTGATTTGGGAAGTAGAATGGCCTCAATAGGTAGAAAAAGGGAAAAATTGAAAGTTCCCAAAACTCAATTAAAATGACATGATTGTGAAGATCGCGTCACAAGATTTCTAACGATGCAAATGACTCATCAAATGGAGTTATAGATCAAAAGTTATAAGCGATAAACGTTCCGTCAAACTTGGTCAAAAAGACAAAAGTCAAAGTGACACGTGGCACCACTACAAGGGTGACACGTGGCATGTCCATCCAACTGAGTTGGCATGGGATGACTTGGAAAGGATGGTATACATATGTGCAAGTTAGGTGATGACACGTGTCAATTTCATGGACAAATCAGATTGCGACAAGTGGTAGTTTTGTGGACAAGTTATATGGTTCCACATGGAACCCCTCCAATGGTTGATGGGTAAAAGTTTTATGACTCCCCAAGCTTCGAACTCATGACCTCTCACTAATCCAAAGGCCCCACAAATCTATGCTAACCACTACACCATATGCTAGTGCTTGTTTATAATATGGTTCAACTATTATTTAAAGTGTAAGGTTTATGCATGCACCAAAGGAAAGGGGCTAGGCCTTCAACCCAACCCTTGATTACATGTAATGGACCAAATTACCCTTCACTCCGCTAGCCTTGGGGGCTTATCCATCCTCCATGCAATAAACAGACACCAAAAATAACACATTCTGCCAACTATCCACCAAATATAACATGTGTTACTACCATTCCTCTTTTTTAGTGGTCGCCCACCAGATTTGGCAGGGTGCACCAAAAATTATTTGTAACCATATGTTTAAATGGGGAGGCCCATGGGATTCGACCTCAGGACCTTTGCCAAACTAAAGCCTAAACTTAGCCACTCTAACTAACACACCAACCTCCTCATTTATTACAAAATCACCCAGAATTTGTATATAAGGGGGTGTTCAGTTTAGAGTTTGGAACATGGAGCACAAGAGAGGAGTTTGATCACGCCCATACAGAATCGTATGGATTGTATAGACTGGTACGGATTTTGGCATGCAAATTGAGGCAAGGGTGCCTCTTGGGTCTAAAAGTGTATGACTCAGATCGAGGTGCGAAGATAGTCATTTTTAGGTAAAATAATGCCATGAACGTAGTGGTGGTGTTAGTTTTCTGATCTGAGAAAATATTATGTAAATTAAATCCAAAATGAGTCATTTATTGTAAAGACAATGCCATGGTAACCGAGGCAGAGGTGTCTCTTGGGTCTGAAAGTGTCCGAATCAGATGGATATGATTTGACAGCCATTTTTAGGTAATTCGGAGACACGAATCCAATCGCGGTGTCTATTTTTGCAGCAGAGCTTCAAATCAACAAGCTAAGTTCTGGAGAAGCCAATGTAAGGATTATTTTCATTATGCTATTTTTTCATTAAATTTTGCAGCATAACATGTGTGTTATAGGTCTGAAGAAGCATAGAGAGGCTGCAACAAGGAAACAAGATCAACTTATTTCTTCTATCTATTCTTTTATGCTATTATTTCACATCAAATCAATCAATTATATGTGACAAAGAAATTGTGGCACTTTCATGATAAGTGGCCAATGAAGCAGTTATAAACCTCGTGGTTTCAGGATCTTGTATGGGTTGCATATTGAGGCTTGGATCTGAGAAGCATATCTAAGTCTTTTGATGTCTCCATGTCGATGGGGGTCATATTTTATGCTTCCTCTTTTTATGTATTGAGTATGTGGGAATGATTTCCATGTCATCATCATGGATGCCTCATGAGTATGATAACTTGTGAAGTTTTATACATTTCTGATCACATTCCGATCTCTTGTTGGCGTCACCAAAAAGAGACTTCATCCGTACAACTTGTAAAGGAGAGACATCATTACAACGAGAAGAATAAAATAGTTAGGCTTTGGAGCATGACTCGGAGAGGTATCCCACATCGAGTGAACTCCATTATCAAGGGAAGTCTCATATCCATTATGTGTATTATGTTCTTATGTTGTTTTTCCATGAATTTCCACACATAGGATGTTAATGTTAAGATATTTAGACACTTAGGATTTAGTTAAGATCTACTTGGTCTAATGTGTCGTTAGTTAAAAGTGTGTTTCCTAGTGTATTTCTTTAGTATGCATTAGTATGCATTTGTAGTTAGGAAATCCGATGACCATGATATGTTCCCAACATAGAGTGATTTGATGGTTTATACTCTCCTCGATCTTAACGACCATTGATCCGATGGTTCACCCATCAGAAACTCTATTGTAAAATATCTTTGTAATATTTTTCTTTTGCATTAATAAACTGCTCCAAGTGGCCGCGTTGGTTGGGGTCGTGAATGTTTCTCCGTAGGTTTTTACCATGTGAAAACATCAATGTGTTGATATTTGATCTGGTTATGTGAGTGGTTACTGAAGTTGTTCATCCTCTGTTGGAATATCTGTGTTGTTGAACATGGTATCGGAGCCTGTTTGAAGACTCGCTCCTGTTGTAGATCGAGATCATGAAGCCAATTTTCTTCATCTCCATTTTTTGTCATTTTCATACATTTCTGGGCCAAGAGGACTATTCCATTGCATCCAGAGCATGCATTTCAGTTAGGAACATTTTTCTTTTCACTCGAAAAGGTTTCCTTTTGTCCAAGATACAACCATTACAGTCAGATCTGGAGGTATAAAGCCTGAATACACATTTTTAATTTTTTTTGCAAAGTATTATTTTGGTTTGATATTATTTGTTTCCGGGTTCCTACTTTTTTAGATCTACGTATTCTCTTTTCCCCATGCCCTATGAGATCTTGGAAAATCAGAAACAGATAGGAAAAGGTGCATCTTTCGGTTAAGCTAATTGAGATCTAACCCCTGTTGTCATCGATAAGCGAATTTTTTTTCTTGTGTGAAAATATATATTTTTTAGCATGCTCTCCAAGGTCGTCTTCAACAACAACAAAAACACCCCCAATCCTCTTGTGAAACAATACAATATGTTTTTCTAGCCCATTTGGTTAAAAGTTGCCTTATTAAGTAAGAGGTCTCGAGTTCAAGTCTCTCTTTTGTTACCTTTTTTGAAAACGTTCATGCTAAAATGGTAAAGTGTATTTCACTTCAAGTATAAAAGTGAATCACTATAAGTAGCTTTAATATTTTATTTTAGAGTTATTTTTCATGAAGTAACTTCATTGTAAAAGTGATCCCCACTTCTCTTTATAAAAGTGGGTCACTTCATAAAGCAACTTACACCACCACGTGGTCCTTTGGTTATTGTTTATGCATTTTTTTAAAAGGGCATAACTCTCACATCCGAATTCCATTTTAAGCGTCATTTTTTTAAAACCGTATAAATTTTCGAGATCTTTCCATTCAAATCATCATTTTTAGTTTTTAAATCCATAAAATCTGAATATTTAATATGGCTTATACAAGTAATCTCTTACTTACCATTACCAAGTACCTCCAATGGAAACCCTATATGGAGGATTTATTGAGAAGTAAAGGCTTGTATTGGATTACCTTGGGAAAGGAAACAACACCCAGTGATGTTGATAAGAAATCAAAATGGGATAATAGGAATGATGAAACATGTGGATTAATCATAATGTCCATCTCTCCTGATTTAAGGTTCCACCTTCAATCAATTGATAAACCCAAAGAAGCTTGGGAAAAGATTGAATCTGTGTTTGGTAAACACAATATTATTTGAGCGCAACAGTTAGAAAATCAAGTACTAACTTAAACTCCAAGCGATTTTTATTTCATTGAAGACTATCTATCTAAGTTTAAAACACTCAGAACTTTATGTGAAGAATGTAAGATAAACATAGACGAAGATCGTTGCATCTATCTTATTATTTCTAAGCTAGGTATTGCATATTCTTTGTTTGCATATACATTTTATGCCATGCAAGAGGCTCTAGGGACAACTTATCAAAAACCCAGTCTTGAGAACTTTTGTGATGCTTTGATTAGAGAGAAAGATAATCTAGTACAACTTGAAGTGATCAACACTGCAGGTACCTCAAACAAAGCCTTAGTTGTCCATCAGAAATATAAACCCAAGAATCCCAAGAAGCAACATCCTTGCCACAAAAACAAGCAATATAAGGGTCCCAAACCCACTGAGAAAGCTTTTGCTCCTAATGGAGACAAAGGAGCAAAATATAAAAATAAGAAGACAGACAGACATTGTAACTTTTGTGATAAAGATGGTCAATATGAGTCCAAATGTTTCAAGAATATGGCAACTTTAGAAGTAGCGATGAAGAAGAAAAACATCAGTATTGATTCTTCTTCTTCTTCTTCTTCTCATGGACATGCACTTTCAACTTCTGGTTTCTCCTTCAATACAACCTCTACTTCTACTTTAGATGAGTGGCTTATTGATTCTAGAGCATCTTATCATATGGCTAAGGATAGAGACATATTTTATTCTCTAAATGAATGTAACACCAATAAAATATTTGTTGGTGATGATAGATCTCTCAGTGTTGAAGGATCTGGAACAATTCAAGTAGAAAATGGCCATTTCAATGATGTATTATGTGTTCCAAGTATTTCTTGTAACCTTCTATACAATATATCAAATCACTCATTTAGGTGAAGGTAAAACCATATATTTTTCACCTCACCAAGTTGTAATCAAGGATCTAAAAGATCCTATGCATATTCTTGCAACTGGAATTGTTGATGATATTACCAAGTTGTAAAAGTTTGACAATTTTGGGTCATCATCTTTTTTATCAGTTTTTGTTGCTCATAGCGATGACTTGAGCAAACTTTGGCATGAGCGGTTTGGTCATCTAAACTATCGTTCATTGAAACAACTATGTAATCAACAAATGGTGACTGGTCTTCCTCTTGTTTTATGTAGAGATGGTGTTTGTGCCGGTTTTGTTCTTGGAAAACATCATCGAGACAGTTTTGAAAAACATGCCTCTTGGCACGCCTCAGGCCCTTTGCAGCTTGTTCACAATAATTTGTGTGATCCACTTTCTTCTCCTTCTTTTTCTGGGTGCAATTATTTCTTAAATTTCATTGATGACTTTTCCATATGTACTTGGGTTTACTTCTTAAAACTTAAGAGAGAAGTTTTTGACAAGTTTTTGGCCTACAAGGCCCTTGTAGAAAATCAATTTGGACATCAAATTCAAAGGTTAAGAACAAATAATGGAGGAGAATATGTGAACAATAAGTATACAAGTTACTACACTACACAAGGCATCCAAATGTAACACACTGTTGCATATACACCACACAAAAAATGGTGTTGCTGAGAGAAAGAACTGCACATTAAAATAAATGGGTAATTGTATGATCTAATCTAAGGGATTAAGTCTAAAGTGTTGGGCGAAAGCAATCAACTTTGAAAATTACATAGTAAATCACACTACCATAAAGGATCTTAAAAATATAACACTGGAAGAAGCTTGGACTAAAATTAAACCAGATGTAAGTCACTTTCGTGTATTTAGCAGTATAGCATGGGCTCACATTCTTGATCAGAAAAGGAAATCATTGCAACCTAAAAGTGAGAAGTGTATATTTGTTGGTTATTCTAAAGATGTCAAAGGTTACAAAATTCTTCAACCACATTGTAATGAAATCATTGTTAGAAGAGATGTTAAATTTGATGAAAATATATTGGCCTATGAGCCTAATTCGACGTTTGTGCCTTCTTTGGCCTGCGAGCCTAATTCAATGGTTGTGTCTTCTTCGGCCTGCGAGCCATCTTCAATGTTTGTGCCTTCTTATGTTTTAGTTTCTTCTTCAGATGATGACAACGAGGATGAAAATATACCTCCACATTCTCACCTTCCTCCAGATGAGTCCTTTGAACCTGAACCAACACCAACTCCACTGTTTCCTAGATGGGTTTGATCAACACGAGAAGTAGTTGGTGATCTTGTCAGTGATCCTTCAGATCAATGTTGGACACATTCATAGTTCCAATGAGCCTCTTATCTTTTGGCTCAAGTTTCAGAAACTCATGATCCATAGAAATTTGCAGAAGCTTCAAGTCATCCAGATTGGGATACAACAATGAATGAAGAGTATCATTCTTTAATGGAAAACGATACTTAGGATATTGTACCTCTTCCAAAAGGAAGAAAACTTTATATATGTAAATGGGTTTACATAAATAAGTATGCATCAGATGGAAGTGTTGAAATACATAAGGCTCGGTTAGTTTCCAAAGTATTTTCCCAAGTTGAAGGAATTGACTATAATGAAACCTTTGCCCCTGTAGCCAAAATGAATTCCATATGCCTTGTTCTTTCCCTTATTGCCTCACATAAATAGGATGTCCATAAGATTGGATTCTCTAGATGCCATTCTGATCCTAATGTCTATACCAAGAAAATAGAAAGCCATCTCATAATCCTTGTCCTTTATGTTATGACCTTATCCTTACTGGTAGTGACTCAAAACTTTTAAACCATGTGAAAATCAACCTTAAGAATAAATTTGAAATGACAGACTTAGGATTTTTGCACTATTTCCTTGGCCTCCAAGTTTTGCAAACCAATGAAGGAATTTTTATTTCCTAGTCTAAGTATGGTTGTGACCTTCTTCATCGATTCCACATGAATGATTGTAAACCATCCCCTTCTCCCTTCCAGTCCGGAGTCAAGATTACTGCCACCTGTACTTCCCTTGAATTTGATGCCACCCTGTACCATCAATTAGTTAGTAGACTAACACAGACCTATCGGCCCTCGGACCGAAATCCTCTCATAGGATCGTTCTTTATCTCCTTTGAGACGAATCAGATCTTTCGATTCCTTACTAGAATCTCAATTCAATCGATCCACAGGTCCTTTCGGAAGCTCCCCTATGAAAACAACACTAGGCACGAGCTTCGACTTTTCGTGCAACCACAACGTTATGACCAAGGGCCTAACCCAAAGTCTCTTGTCGAAATCTCGCGATCTCGCGAGTTCGTGGGTCAAAGACCCTCGACTCCTCTTTTCCAACTCCCAATACCCGAGATAGTGATACGGGTATGGCTCCATTCCTTGTCAACGCCCTCCACACGTAACCGTAGGTTAGAGCTTAAATCCCAGTGCCTCTCGCAACTCACACCTTCGTGAGTTCGTGGGTCGAACTCTCATGCCCTCCTGTTGCGATCTCCCGAGACACGATAAGTCAACACCGAGTTGAATCCTTCCTTGACACTTTTCGCTATTCGCAACCTCGTAGGTTGAAGCATCAAGGCTTCACGCTCTTATCCCGCGAATCCTCGAGATGCAAGAAATCAATAGAGCATTGACTCCCTTCTCTAGGTGAAGCGTGTCTGCCTATCTATCATGCAGGCCCCACCTTATGGCTCTGCCACGTGTCCACACGAGCCTCTTCTCTCGACACTTCGTGACTTTTGATGTCGAAAGTGACTCCTCTCAATATTTGAACCCCTGAATGCACGATAGATGATGGGGTTCCTGATCCAACGATCCTCCCGTGACCTGGATCTAACGGCTATCCTCGCTCCTCACGACTTCGCGACTTGGCGACTTGGAGCACCCAACTCTTGGGCTCTCACCCTACGAACCTCTGAGTTCGCAAGATCCCTAGATCTCTGCCACCTGTCCTCTTCGAATGGACGGTTCCGATCTTCTCGCGACTTCACCACTCACAAAGTCAAAGGACTTCCTTCTCTGAACCCCAATGTTTGAATTCTCGATAGAGAGGATCTCGCAACACGTGTCCTCCTTCCAACGAATGGTTCATATTCTCTCGCTATTTCGGGACTTTTCCTTTCATGACCTCACGAATCTTTATGCAAAGGTTTTAAACCTTCAACACATGAATCCACGAAATGATATTACGCGAGTGATCCAATGACCCTTGTTGGCTTGGATCCCACGGTCCGATTTCTCCCGAGCTCGCACTTGAAGAATGCTTGCCATAACTCCCCTGCTCCTCTACAAGATCTGACGGCCCTAGGAACTTCGTGAATTATCCATGGATAATTCCAACTGTCCAATGTCTCCTTAACAACTCCTGTGAAATGAACAAGTATGCCTTCACGAAACTTGTCCACCAACAAAACAATGTTGTCACGCCTCCTTCCGACACTTCAAGGCACTAGCTCTCTTAAGCTTCTCTTCAACAAATTCGAAGACTCTATCTCTTATAAGATTTCTCCACAACTCGAGTCTTCAAAAAGACTCCTGCATGCACTCCCTATGGAAATTCTTCAAATACTTCCAAGTATTTGAACCTCTTCGACTCTACGCACTCCCTGCGACAACAGTCTTTCAACAATTTCGCATAGGTTGTAACTCTGAGACTTCACTCGGCCTACGCACTCCTTGCACGTCTCCTATGCTTAACTTGCACTTCTGTGAGAATGAGAACAATGTTATCCCTCCTAAGCTTTCAGAGATTGATACTATGAACCCGTCAACGCACTCCTTGCGGACAATTTCATTGCACTCCTTGTAGGAAAACTCTTGCTCAGGCAGAGAAACAATTGAAACTCATTCTTTACTCTCCCTCTCTTCAGATTTCAGACATTCAACATGAAATCATACATTCACACATCAAAGCAAATGTATAATAGAAAGAGTAAAACAATCATGATCATAACATTCAATCATGCATACACAGAAAGTATTTGAACACCATGAGTCTGAATCAAAGCTTCATATATTAATATCATAACTTTTGTACATGGGTTCTTCTACATAGTTTTCTTCTTCTTATTCTCTATTATCTCTTGATTGATTATGCTTCTAATGTTACAATGATACAAGTGAGGGTGTCTATATCCGTTTTCCCTCTGGCTCCTAAAACTGTCTAATCTAAGAATTTAAAGCTACCTACTTACATTTACTAGCATAAATGCCTCTTAATCATTCAGATGATAGCGAGACGCTCAAGGTCTGATTACAATCTACAAGTACACCCTTTCTTAATTGTCTCATTTAAGTTTGGCATATCCAACTTCAAAACATTTCAAACAATTTATCACGTGCCAAAATGCGTCGGCGTTTGTCCCATGCTCACTTGTTGTTGGCGATGCTCCTACATCATAGCCTCTTATACTTGACTCATACCCATCCTGATATTTCCTTTGTTGTTGGTCTTGTTGCCCGGTATATGAAAACACCCCATGAAATCCATTAGAAAGAATCTAAAAGGATACTTCACTATGTTTGTGGTACAATTAAGTTTATGATACATTACAGTTCAGGAGGGACTCCTTTATTGGTTGGTTTCACTGATTCTGATTTGGCCGACAACCCTGATGATCAGAAGTCTACTGTAGGTTATGTTTTCATCCTTGGTTCAGGACCTATCACTTGGGCCTGTAAGAAACAACAAGATATTTCACTTTCTTCAACAGAAGTAGAGTACCAAGAAGCAGTAAATGCAAGGTAGGAATCCTTATGGCCTCGAAAGATCCTTTTAGAATTTGGATTCCAGCAGTAACATCTGACCAACCTTTGGTGTGACAATCAGAGTGCCATCAATCTCACCAAAGACCCAGTTCAACATCAATTTAACAAACACATCGAGCTACACATGCACTTCATCATAAAGCTCATTCATGATCAATTTATTGACATGATCTTTTTCCCTACAGAAGATCAATTTGCATACATTTTCACAAAGTCTCTTACAGGAGGGAAGTTTTCCAAACTTCGATCTATGTTAGGATTTCAGGAAGTTTTCATTAAGGGGGGATAGGCTCTAATGCCTCCTTTATTCTCCTATTGTGTCACTATTGTAAATCCTTCAATCCTATCCCAAGTTGTTCTTAAGGGGGGATGTAAGGATATTTAGACACTTAGGAGTTAGTTAATATCTACTTGGTATAATGTGTCGGTAGGTAAAAATGTGTTTCCTAGTGTGTTTCTTTAGTATGCATTAGTATTCATTTGTAGTTAGGAAATACGACGGTCACGATATGTTCCCGACATAGAGTGATCTGACGGTTCATATGCTCCTTGATCTTAATGACCATTGATCTGTGGCTTAAGAACTGATTGGTCCATGATCTCTATTTAAAGAGCATGGAGGTTCAATTTACGATGATCGATTGTGAAAATCTCTATTGTAAAATCTCTCTTTAATATTTTTATTTTGAATTGATAAACTGCTCCAAGTCGCCGTGTTGGTTGGGGCCATGGATGTTTCCCCATAGGGGTTTTACCACGTGAAAACATCATTGTGTTGATCTTTGATCTAGTTATGTTAGTGGTCACTGAATTTGTTTGTCCTCTATTGGAATACCTGTGTTTCTGAACAGTTAAATGCAAGCATGACATATCACACATAAGGAAAACTAAAGAGGTTTCATTCACTTCAAATTCAAGCACATAAGACTTCAACTCTACCTTTAATTGCATATCGCTCAAGTAAAATGATCTATAAATGACCCTTTTGAATGAGTGATAGAATCAACCAATCATTGGAAACTAATAACCCCCCGGGTTCATATCAATGTGCAATGTACGATCTAGTGCAGACCATTTCATACATCAAATCTCCAATCACACTCGCATATGGAACACGAGACATGTCCTCTCCTCTTCCCATTTCTTAGGAAACTAATCCACAAATAAATTTACACCTACAGGAATAAGGACCATAACCAGTTTACATTCCCGCATATTAAACCTCTACAATATGGTCTTGACATATTTTCTCTGATTTAACCATAGTTTCCTATTTTCCCGATCTCTTTTAATTTCCATGCCCAAAATGAAATTTGCAGCACCAATATCATTCATGTCAAATTTAGAGGACAACTGAGTTTTCACATCCTAGATAATATCCTTATTATTTCCCATCATCAACATGTCATCCATATACAAGACCAAATAAATCAAATGATCACCAATTAATTTAAAATACACACAATGATCCTCTTTGCTTCTTGTGAATCCAAGTCCTAACATATAAGTATCAAATTTTTGATACCACATCCTCGCTGATTGTTTTAAACCATACAAATATTTTTTCATCTTGCATACTAACTCCTTATTTCCCTTCACAACAAATTCTTATGGCTCCTTTACATAGATTTATTCTTCCATATCCCCATGTAGGAATGTTGTCTTTACATCCATATATTCTACTTCAAAATCAAATGCAGCAGCAACAAATAAATATAATAGAGGTTAACCTGGAAATAAGAGAAAAAATATGACCAAAATCGATTCCCTCAACATGGGAATAACCCTTTGATACTAACCGAGATTTTTCTTTCTCCACTTTTTCTTTCTCCACTTTTCCAGTTAGAAACTCCACTAGATCCCAAGCCTCATTCTTATCCAAGGCTGACATTTCTTCAACCATGGAATTTTTCTAGAGTTTTCCAGCCTTTGAATCCAATTCCTCCCTAATAGGTATAGGATCATCATTAGTAACAAACAAAGAAAACTTTGAACGAAAATCAAGTGGAGTATACCTTTCCGATAGCCTTTTTTATCGAACCGATCTCCTCAATACTGGAGTGTGAGGATATTCTTCTTCTGATTCATATTCTTCTAGAGAGTCTAATTCATCATCCTTTCAATCAAACTCTTTCTTCTCTGGTTCTTCCTTACTTGGTAGGAATTCTTGTTTGACAACATCTTTCATTTCTCTAAATACCACAACTTGAGTGTACACAACCTTCTTATTTTCTGGGTTCCAAAGCTTATAACCTTTGAGACCATATTTATACCCAATAAAGATACACTTTTCAACCTTCTTATCTAGATTAATCATGTTTTCATTTGGAACATGAACATAGGCCTCACATCAAAATACCTTGAGATGTGTGAGAGATACTTTATTGCCATTCGATACCTCATGTGAGGTCTTGTCATCTAGTGTTGATGAGGGTGATCGATTGACCAGGTAACATGCAATACCAATTACCTTTTCCTAGAAGTCTTTCCCTAACCCGACACCATTGAGGATGGACCTTGCTTTTTCCATCAACGTCCTGTTCATCCTTTCTACAACTCCATTTTGTTGAAGTGTATAAGGAGTAGTATTCTTCCTTTCTATACCACATTTCTTACATAATTCTTCAAATTCATTATCGTAGAACTTGCCACCATTATCCTTCCTCAACACCTTAATTATTTTCTCTATTTGATTCTCAACAAGAGCCTTAAACTCTTTAAACCTATAAAAGACTTAATATTTATTCTCGAGGAAATATTATCAAATATTCCTCGAGAATTCATCTATAAATGGGACATATTACACATATTTTCCCAATGATGGAACCGACACAGGTCCAAACACATGAATGTGCAATAGCTATAAAATTCCTCTTGACCTCGTTGCACCAGAGGGGAATCTTACCCGATTCTTCTTCCCATATACACAATGTTCACAAAAATTAAAATATGGAGAGAAATTAGACACACATTCAACCATAACTTCAACCATACCTTTATCGTGTAGTAGTTGAATACAATTCTCTCTGATATTCCCTAGCCTTTGATTTCACACCATAGCCTTTTCTCCAAATACTGTAGGAGTTTTTCCTTCTTCAAATCCAATATCAAGAACAATGGAACTATTACACCCATCACTAACAGTGCTTCCTTTCTTCTTATACAAAGTTCCAATCCAAACTCCCTTCAACAACACCATTGCTCCTCGAACCATTCTGCAATTTTGTTTTTCAAATATTTTCTTTACCCCTGCAACGTCCATTTTTCTTACATAAATCAAATTCATGGCCAATATCAGGATGTGTAGAACACCAAGAAGTGTTATAATACTTACATCTATGAGTCTCAACTTGACTTTTCCTCTTCCTATGATTTTAGTTATCGAGTCATCACCTAGGAAAACATTACCTCCATCATACCTTTCATATTCACATAACCACTCCCTGTGGGGACTCATATGAAAGGATGCACCTCAGTCAACCAACCATGCCTCATGATCTAAATGTGTGCCTGAATAAACCAAGTAGACATCCCCTCCTTCTTCCTTGGAGGTATTTTCTTCTATAGAGGGAGCACCTTTAGATCCATTCACTCTCTCAACATTATTGGATCCACATTACTTCTTGAAGTTCCCTTGTTTTCCACATCTCCAACATACCTTTACAAAATTTCTGGTACTTTTAGATCTACCCTTCTATTTAGATCTCCCACTTGAGGACTTAGATCTATTTATTTCCTAGGAGCATCCTCTTTCAAATAATTCATATGTTCTCTTTCCTTCCATGTTCTTCCATATAATCTCCTCCAAAAACAAGGATGAGACCACATCATCAAAACTCGAGGTAGTTGTATTACTACCTATAAACACAACCAGACTATCCCACGAGTCCAGTAAAGAGTAGAATCAACCGATACACTTATCTTCATCTGAAATTTTAATCTCAACAGATAATAATTGACATACCATAGTATTGAATGCATGCAAATTCTTTGTCACAAAATTTCCATCTCACATCCTCAGGTTATACAACTTTTTCTACGGGAACAACTTATTTACTAGGGACTTAGACTGATACAAGTTCTCCATCTTATCCCATAACTCCTTGGTTGTAGCTTTCCCTGAAAAATTCATAAATACTAAATCTGAGAGACACAATTTGATTTTTCTCTTCTCCTTTTGATCCAAATATTTCCAGTCATCTACTGACATTCCAGTAGGTGCAGTACCTGGATCCACCATGATACGTTGATCTCTGTCTACCAACAAATATTCCATCTTGATCTTCCACAACTCAAAACATTTCCCATTAAACTTCTCGATCTCTATTTTCAAACTGCTTGCTATTTCTTTTCAATTGAAGAATCAATAACACAGATCTCACACTATATTAATGCTTATCACAGTCTCGAGCCAAACCATTGACCACAAAGGTGTCCCCTTGAAGCCAATAATTTCTATGATACCAAATGTATATTTTATTTACTGCAAACATATTTTCAATAAAAGAACATAAAATATACAATGGAATATACACATATTACACAGAGATTTTTCCCCTGGAAATCCAAACTAGGAAAGCCAACATATTTGATATTCATTGACACCATGCATTGTTTACAATAAAATATACATATAGGATCCCATAGAATACATAACCCTAATCCAATAACTTGGATTAGTCAACAACTCTAATTTCTTAACTCTAAATAGAAAACCATCAACGAAAACCATGTGCCAAAAAACCTCCCAAAAATGGACACTAGCTCTAACCATGTAAAGAATATAACACATACCCAACACCAACGTCAACTACAACACCCACATGGCCAACCCAAACATCAATACCAACCACAACATCGAATCGATCAGCCCCATCAACACCATTTGCGGCTTCGACGAACAAGCCAACAACTACGACATTCAATTCAGCAACCAAGGAAACTGAGGAAATCAATTCAACAACCAAGGAAATCGAGGCACACAATTCTACAACCAAGGAAACTGAGGCACACAAGTCAACAACCATGTCGACTATATAACCTAAAACATCCAACATGACTATGGAAAACATGACAACAACTCTAGCACCCAGTACCAGTCCCAGTTCATCTTCTAGACCAAGTTATAGAAGGTAATGGAAAGTATACCAAATTAACTAATATATTTTGTTTTCCTTTGTAAAATTTCTTCTCTTGAGCGTGGTATATGTAGAAATGTGTCATTATTTTACTTTCTTTTTATCAATTATGTTGTTTTCGCATCACAGGTATGGGAAAGAATAAATGCAAATAGATTGTGTGTTGATGTTTGACTAATTATGTGTTCGTATGATGAGGTACTTATGGTTAGTTTAGGGTGGAATAAGATACATAAATGAGGCATCCACTATATCATTTCAATTATGTAATAGGCATTTCCATTAATGGTTTTTTTATTTTGGTGACGTTAGCATTTACAAGATTGATGTGCAACAAAACCATATGGGTGTTGGGATATTAAGTATATTATAATTATGATTATGTATTAACAAATCTCTTGCTTGGTTACCATGTTTCTAATTGTTTTATTGTGATACTTAGCATAAAAATTATAAAAGTTGTGATTAAATATTTAGAATATTAGCATATTGAGTAAGGATAAATTCATTATTTCTTTTAGAATGAGTAACAACTGTCGCAAGCTTAAAGTAGGCAGGGCTAGAACAAATATAAAAAAATATCACTAATTCAATATTTCCATACTTAAATGATCCAAACTTATTGAAACTAAAGAATGGGTAAGACTTAGTACCTACAAGACAAATACACAATCTTTGAAGCTTATGTAAACAATGTAAAAGATAAGTAAATGTAGAGTCAAATAGGACAAAATAAATTAAAACCCGAGGAAAGAATGTATTTTTGAGAAAATGAAAAGAATTTTTTCTTAGGATAATTCCACGAGAAAAAGTCTTCCCTCACCCCCTAGCTCTCCCTATTTATTCATTTAATTTCACTCTCAATGGGTCTTTTTGGCCAAAGGAGAAAGAGACATAAAATTTCAGAAGAATATTGCAGTAGAGATTCTTGAGATCAAAAAATATTTAGCCACATTCGAAGCTAAATTTGTGTTCATTGTCATTGATTGCTATGTTACTATTGTGAAATTTATTTGTATGAATTCACATATCGAAGATAAAATCCATTCATTCTTCATGGTATGGAAGATAACAGATTAAAGAGAATAGAAGGAATTCACAGCTTATATAGTTATTTGCAATAGCTAGGAATTCTAGTTCAGCGATCTAATGGCTTCATTCAAATCAATGATTGGTATAATTTGACTGTTCCAATTTTATTGCTAAGTTTCCATTTTCAAGTTCTTAGTTTTGGAAATGCGTCAATATTCTTGGTTGTTGGGATTTTCCTTAGGTGATTTTCCTTTCCTCAGAGTTGTTCTCTCTTTGAGAAATTTAATTATCGATGGGTCAACTTTCATCTTGCCTGGGTCATTTTCTCTCTCTTTTTAGAGTGTTGGAATTACTATATAATTGAACAAAAATATATAACTATAATTGCATATAATTAAATATATCTTCAAAAGAAAGTGTACTTATTTTCATCCTAATGCTTCATCTTGGCTATAAGTTATCCTTCCATTATATTCTTTTATTGAGCTACTTGAGATATTAAAATAGAAAGAAATTTAATTTAATTTACAAAATTCAATCATACATACTATTTTCCTCTTCTTTTATTCAATTCTTTGTCTTCTCCTTTATAGGGGTTAGTGATCCAGATTATTTTTGGCACGAAATGAGAGAGGAGATATAATAAAGCAATGTACAGAGATATCTCAAATATACAATAATCTAACAGAAATGTATCAGAGATGCAACCATAAAAACAAAGATACAATAATACACAATTTTCTATTAATGAGTGAAAATGTACAAATACTGTAAAAATACAGAGTGAAAGACTCGCTAGAATGGTGGCATCTTATCTCTGAGAAGAGATGTGCCTGATACTCGAATTCACAAAAAGATGATTTTACAATAAGGATCCAAAGAAATTTTTATCATAAATAAAATCCAAAACCATAACCCTGGAAGATGAAAAGCCAACAGTTTTGTGGGACCCATTTTGGGTAGTTTGGTCTATAAACTTCCCAAGGGTGTAACTTTGGCATACAGTCTTCGTTTGGGGTGCACAATAGCTCGTTGGAAATACATAGTCGAAGAGATTCATTTTGAGGGATCAATTAGAGCCTTTTGATACCATTGAGAAGCTCGATCCCGAAAAAACTTCATTTAGGCCCTCAAAATCATCCCGAAAGTTAAAAACTGCTAAAAATAATAAATTACCAAAATTGCCAACAACCTGGTTTGAGCCAATTGGAAAAGATGGGTGGCCACTGATATGCACTTGGATCAATCCTCACTCCTTAGGAAGCAATGGTCTCCATTGCATTGAGGGCTTGGGGGAGAGGGAAAAGCGTTTTTTGAATCTTCATCTTGATGAGCTCCTTGCCTTGTTGGAAAATTTGCACTGCTTAGATTATTGAAGGTTGTCACGAACCTGTGGCGGGAAGGGTTGGATATTTTTAACCAGTATTGATACATGATATTCCTACGTGCAGAAGGAATATTTACACTTTGCTGCAATATTTTCGACCTTCTTCTGTTGGATAGAAGGTGCTTGGTCTTTTGTTCATGCTTTGAACAGACTGTGAAGAAGAAGAATTTTGTAGTATGATATACTATATTGCGAAACTATTTAGGTGGGACAATATTCAGAATTACCTCTCGTATCCTGTAGATATGAACCCCTAGAGTAAGTAGGACACTACAGGGTCAAGACCTATGAATAGAATGGGGCTTCCACATATATTGTTGGCCCAAGAGAACATCGCAAATATCTAGGGGGGGGGAATCACATAATACCTCATCCTTGAAGGGTTGGATGTTGTATGACAATCAACACTACTGGATGACATGAAGATCTCATCCCTGGTGAAGCCACCCAATGTTTTATGGTTGTGGGTGTGGTGTTGTTGACAATCCCAACTGTTTGACAACCTCTGCTGAGATGAGGTTCTTCTAGCTTCCACTATCAACAATAAAATTCAACGGGGTCCCCTTCACCCAATCTATGAATCAAAAGGGTGCTCTGCCTCTTCAGAATCTATTGGTTCTTCTGGTTGAATTGTTTTGGTCACAAAAATAATAGTGGGGTCTGTGTTGATGACATGTATTCTATCGATATTTTAAGAATCAAATTCTGAATCAGGGTTCGGCTCCTTGTATTTTATCTCGTCCACCAATGACTGTTTTGAGAAACATTCATCGGTGTTGTTCTAGGGGATTTTGTGGAAATCACACCATTTTTCAGTGTCCTTTGTCTTTCTGTGACCCTTATTTTCCTATGGATTGGACTAGTTTTTGGGATGTTGTTTGTTAGGTCTATCTTTATCATACTTTGGTTGTTGCGGATTTGCAGACCCAAAATCTCGTTTGTTCTATTTCTTAAACTTCTGCGATATTTTAACAACATATCAATAAGCAGAACTGAGTATGAGATGTCCAAAAAATCCATTTTAGTTTGGATGTATCTATGTAGAGCCCCACGATATTTCAGAACCAAATGTCATTCAAAGTCTTTGATACCCAGCTTGGTGTGCAAGTTATGAAAGTTATTGGTGAATCATGGAATTCCTTGGCCCCTCTCTTCCTGCAATGTGGTCCATCTGATGTATTGGTCCTCATAGTTGCCAACAAGGCAATATTGTTCCTTTACCGCATATACAAAAAAATCCCAAGTGGGATCGGCTCCATATATTCCAGACTCCTCTATGGAACTTTTCTCCATAGTTTCCCACCAATGGTTGACATGGGGGATAGCCTTAAGGAGTGCGAAGGTGATATTTTCCCAGTCAAAGAAATCATGAACAAAGAAATAACCCTCTAGTAGATTTAACCATTTTTCTAGGGCATCTGAATCTATATGTCCTTCAAATATGGGAATATAAAAATTAAATTGTACCTTGAAAGGCAATATGCCTCCAAAGTGGCCGCTTGATGAAGACACACCTTTTGTTATCGACAAGAGTTGAAGGATGTGGGAAAAACTCTACATCATTTTGTCCCTTTGTTGCATGAGAGCTTGCTCAAGAAACAGATTAATAGAATCGTCTTCTATGCCATTTTTCTGTTCTTTCACCATGGAGGGTTTCTTGCACATGAGAGAGTGATTGTATTCAATAGAGAAAATCTCAAGACCCAACTTTCTATACTCGAACTTTGTCGAGAACATGCACTAAAAAATGATCAAAAGAAACATGCTCTAATACCACTAATCTAGATTATTTTTGGCACAAAATGAGAGCAGAGATATAATAAAGAAATGTACAAAGATATAACGGATATCCAATAATATAACATAAACGTATCAGAGATGAAACCATAAACACAAATATACAATAATACACAATTTTCTATTAATGAGCGAAAATGTACAAAGACTATAAAAATATAGAGTGAATGACTCGCTAGAATGGTGGCATCTTATTTCTGAGAAGAGATGTGTATGTTTATCGCATTCACAAGAAGATGATTTTAAAATGAGGCTGCAAAATCATTTTTATCATAAATAAAATCCAAAACCATAACCACAGAAGATGAAAATCCAATAGTTTTGTGGACCCCGTTTTGGGTATTTTGGTGTATCAACTTCCCAGGGGCATAATTTTGGCAAACGATCTTTTTTTGGAGCACACAATAGCTTGTTGGAAAGGAATCATAAAGGATATTCATTTGGGGGGCTCAATCAAAGCCTACGGCTATCATTGAGAAGTTCGATACTGAAAAAACTTCATTTAGGCCCTCAAAATGGCCCCGAAAGTTAAAAACTGCTAAAAATAGTAAATTACCAAAATTGCCAGAAAATTGTTTTGAGCTAGTTGAAAAAGGTGGGTGGCCACTGATATCCACCTAGATCAATCCTCCCTCATTAGGAATAAATTTTCTCCATTGCATTGACCATCTAGGGGAGAGGGAAAATTGTTTGTTGAATCTGCATCTTGATGAGCTTCTTGCCTTGTTGGAGAAGTTGTGTTGCTTAGCTTGTTGAAGGTTGTCACGAACTTGTGGCTAGAAGGGTTGGACCTTTTTAGCTAGTCTAGCTACATGAGATTCTTGTGTGTAGAAGGAATCTTTACACTTTGCTGCAATCTTTCCAACCTGCTTCTGTTGGATAAAAGGTACTTGCACTGAGGTTGCAATGGTGTTCTTTTGTTCATGCTTTGAAAATACTGTAAAGAATATGAATTTGGTAGTATGAGATACTACTTTGTGGTACTGTTTAGGTGGGACAATAGTCATAATTACCTCTGGTATCCTATAGAGATGACCCCCAGAGTAACAATGACACTACGTGGTCGATACTAATAAATAACATGGCGCTTCCACATATATGGCTGGCCCAAGAGAACATCACAGACATCCAGGGGGGAAACATCAAATAATACCTTGTCCTTGAAGGTTTGGATGTCATATGACAATCGACACTACTGGCTGACATAAAAATCTCGTCCCTGGTGAAGCCACCCTATGCTGTATGGCTACGGGTGTGGTTTTGTCGACAATCCCAACTGTTTGACGACCTCTACTGAGATGAGGTTCTTTTGGTTTTGTCTATCAACAATAAAATGCAGCGGGGTTCCATTCACCCACATCTGTGAATGAAAAAGGCACTCCCCCTCTTTAGAATCTATTGGTTCTTTTGGTTGAGTTGCTATGGTTGCGACAATAGCAGTGGGGTCTACATTGATGCTTTGTATTCTATTAATATTTTCATAATCAAATTTTGAATTAGGGTTCGACTCCTTATCTTTTATCACGTCCACCAATGGTTTTTTTGAGTGACATTCATTGGTGTTGTGGCAGGGGATTTTGTGGAAACCACACCATTTTCTAGTGTCCTTCTTCATCTTTCTGTGACCCTTATTTTCTTATGGCTTGGAATGGTTTTCGGGATGATGTTTGTTAGGGATGTCTTTATCATACTTTGGTTGTTATGGATTTGAAAAACCGAACTCCAACTTGTTCTGGTGCTTAAACTTCCCCTCAATTTTAACAACATCGATAAGCAAAATTGATTGATGAGATGTACAAAAAATCCATTTCAGTTTGGATGTATCTTTGTAGAGCCCCATGGTATTTCATCAACAAATGTTGTTCGGAATATTTGATACCTAGCTTGGTGCGCAAGGTATGGAAGGTATTGGTGAAATCTAGAACTACTTGGCCCCTCTCTTATTGCAGTGTGTTCCATATCATATATTGGTCTGCATAGTTTCCAACAGGGTAATATTGTTCCTTTATCGCATACACAAAAAAATCCCAAGTGGGCTCGACCCCATATATTCCAGACTCCTCTATGGAACTTTTCTCTAAGTAAGTTTCCCATCAATATTTGACATGGGGGAGATCCTTAAGGAGCACGAAGGTGATATTTTCCCTGTCGGAGAACATATGAACAAAGAAATAACCCTCTAGAATATTTAACCATTTTTATAGGGAATCTCAATCTATCTGTCCTTCAAATATGGGAATATAAAAATTAATTTGTACCTTGAAAGGTGAGGTTCCTCCAAAGTGTCCACTGGATAAAGAAGTGCCTTTTTTTGTTAGAAATCATTGAAGGATGTGGGAAAAACTCTTCGTTGTTTCGTCCCTTTGTCATGTGAGAGCTTGCTCAAGCAACAAATTAATAAAATCGTCTACTCTGTCGTTTTTCTTTTCTTCTTGCATGGAGGGTTTCTTGGGTGTGAGAGAGTGATTGTATTCAAGAGAGACAAGATCGATACCCAACTTTATATACTCAGACCTCATCATGGACATGCACTGAAAAATGATTAAGAACAACCTGCTCTGATACCACTGATCCTGATTATTTTCGGCATGAAATGAGAGTGAAGATATAATAAATAAATGTACAGAGATATCTTGGATATTCAATAATAAAACATAAATGTGTCAGAGATGCAACCATAAAAACAAAAATATAGTCATACACATTTTTCTATTAATGAGTGAAAATGTACAAAGACAGTAAAAATACAGAGTGAAAGACTCGCTAGAATGGTGGAATATTATCTCTGAGAAGAGATGTGTTCGTTGCTCGCATTCGGAAGAAGATGATTTTACAATGAGGCTCCAAAGGCCTTTTTATCATAATGAAAATCCAAAACCTAACCCCGAAATATGAAGATCCATGAATGTACCATTCTCTTTGATGTCCCTCATGGATTGGATGTGCTAACCTCCCTATAGCATCTTTAAACTTTTGGATTTATTTCTAGGATGATTCACCTTCGCTTTGGTGGATCTCGCGCAACTCAGAAAGAGGATTTTGTTCTAACCAAGGTAGCCTAAACTCTGCTATGAACCTTGTTCGTACCTGGCAAGGTGTGAACGCTTGACCTTGAGTTCTTGGCACTCCTGGCTTAATAATATTCAGGTACCATTTGAGAGACCGACCTCTCAAGGTAGTATGGAACTCAACCAACTTATTCACATCCGGATTCCCTTTAGATCCCCATATTTCTTTGCACAAGAACCAGTGTTGCTCCACATATTAACCTCCCTTACCCCATAATTTTGGGTATCAGGAAAGAGAACCTCCTGCGTGACCATCCATTGTTGATATTGATTCTCCTATAAAAATGAAATCTAATGGTCCTACTTGCAATCTACCAGGAGATCCCAATATCATCCTTGTACTCACACTTCTTGGCTGTGACTGACTAACTAATTGTACTGGAACAAAACTAGCATAAGAGGGTAGTATCGAACTTACCACTTATATATAATACACTTAGGGTATGGGAGATTCGAGGTGGTTTTATTTGATCTGGGGGGTCTCGTTTTCTTCCTCTTGAGCGCTCTCTTCAGCCGAATTCCTGATCTTTCCTGTCATCAGGTTTGAATCTTCTATTTCCTATTTAAGATCCATGTCGTCTTCCTTCTCCCTTGCTTCTACACCTTCTCCTTCTTGTCCACCCTCCTGGGGACTTCTTTCTCTCTGTGCATTTTCCTCACTTAATTTTTGGCTGGCCAGTCTTATCTGTGTTCTCATCTTACACAACTCCTCCATATGTCTTTCATCTACTTCTCCTGGTCTGACTTCTTTCCACAAATTCTCGGACTATTTTGCTTCTTTATTGATATTTTCACGCCACCACTTCTCAAATATGGCTACTCTTTTCAAGGCTCGCTCATCTCTTGAGTCCATTTCTTGTTGTTTCCCTTTCTTATCAAATATCCCTTCCCCTCTCTCAGGACATGAATCTACCCCAACCTATCCCTACCCCAAGCGAGGGTGTTTATGCTTCCATCTCATTCGAGAACATAGTCAACATCCATTCTTCCATCAAGAAAACTTTAATCCACGGGGGGATTTCTCTCAGCAGTCTTCCCCTTGCATATTTCTTGAAATCCACCTCCGCTCATGAAAAATATTGGTGATTCTCGGCTGCAAACTCAATAATGTATCCTTCTGATGTGGTATTGACCCATAAATCAATCGCTCCCATGACTGGGCAATCCAACTGATGAAGTGATGCAATATTTTTTGTATCCCAAGTATACGTCCTCTTGACTCATTCTTGGAACTCTGGAGATTCTTAGAGCCTATTTATCTAGTGTAAAATTTCTTCCAGGAAATTAACCCAGAATATCTCGTACTGGTCACTCGATCTTTCTGAGTAAAAGACTACCTCACGAGTATCTTCCGCATATTTTATTTTCAGCTCTGCTTCTTTCCATATGAAGGAGTCACATTTTCTTTCCCACCATTAGTCAATATTAGATCTATGAATCCATGAAAACATCCTCCCTACAGGTTCCCTTTTAACACAGTTCCCAACAACGAAACCATTTTGTTGGCGTAATATTGATCAGACCAGGGTCCTTCTCAGGTTACCAATAAAAGGTACCGAGTAGTCTAGAGTTATAGCATTTTCATCTCCTCTGAAGGGAAGAAGTCTCACTCGAATAACTTCTGAGAAAAATCGATAGGGAAGGGAAAGGACAATAGTTAGGTGGGTTCACAGAACCTTCAATATTCATCCTAATCTTGGGCAAGACATCTAACTACAGAACAAGTCTGAACTCATATACGTAAGAACTGAAGCTACTTATGTTAGAGAAACGAATTCAAACATAGAGACACCATTTGGAACTTATGATCCATAAATAAGTACTATAAAGATACAATGCATAAGGATAAACACAGAAAGACACAACATATTTTGAAATTTTTTATCCTACTTCATATATTATCTTTAGATCTTTCTCAATTACAATCTTAGAGATACACAATAGTGCTCTGTTAGAGACTCATGGATCTGCATGCATGTTGCAGAGATATAATTCCCAAAATGGTGTACGTATTACATTACCGAACTCAAAATATGACTCCTCAACAATCAACAACAACTATTACATCAAGCTAATAGCAAGGGAAGGATGGAACTAAAACCTTTTACAATCACAATCCAACCCTTTTACAATCACATTCATCCCTATATATAAGCTAAGTCATGTCTTCTAGCTTTGTCTTGAACGCTTTCTTGTTTTGTTGCAATCACTTTTTCTTTGTTGGTGTTGCATTGTCCTTTTTGTAATTGATTTATGTTACTTCTCCTTGCTCTATTGTCCAACTTCTTCTGTAGCTTCCGCAACTCATACTACACCAAAACTGGGGATATAGTCCTTCTTTCACAACTCCTTATCCAAAAACGAAGGGCCCAACAGTTTGCAAATTTCATTTACATGAAGGATGACTTTGACTACGAATCAATCCTAAGACTATGTGCATGTGACTTGACATGACTCCATGGTTAAACATTTTCTATATGTTATTAAGAATCATTTATACAAAAACTATTTTCCAATACCAGACCTATATAGACTCAAAATTTTGTTGACTGGAATTGGAAAGAAAATGATCTCATGAGTGAGGGACCGACTTGTTGGAATATGTAATTACAAGCCATTGAGATATTCACGTCATCGTAGATTTATCTGTCAGTCATTTTTTTAGTAGTTTTTCAGTCAGATGAAATGTTAGTCAGATAGTCTGTAAGTCAAAGGTTTCACATTTACTCAAAATTCAGTTGACAAGAAGGAAGTTATAAATGGAGTCGATTTCTATCTTCTCGAGCTCTGGTAAGTGGTTGAAGAGTAAGTCGAATTAATGACAATATTTAATGTTGAGTCGGTATTATCTCCTGTAGGAAGTCTTATTCTGTGTCTATATAAGTTCGAGTCTCTTAGTTAGTAGATGGCGCTAAAGAGAAGCAATTGATGCATAGAGAAGAAGCAAAGAGGTAGAGAGAACCAACAACAACTGAAGAGTTCACAGAAGAATTCATCGGAGATGAAGTTCATCTCTGTCACTGTATTTTGTATTCACGAACAACATAGAAGTTCATTAATATCAAGCATTTGTGTATTGACAAGTTTCTATCTTATTTCTGATTTTATTTGCTAAGAATAACACTGTGTTATTCCTCATTTATAAATCATTTCATTAAGTGTGTGTATTCACAGCATGCAACAAACTAAACAACCTGTTCACTACACAATGGTCTTGAGAACTCTGTCGTGTAGCATGTTTAGTGCATAGTATTTTAAACTGCATTGCATAGAGTAGACTGCATGCATGATTGATCCAAAATCCAAGATCTGGTATCAGAGAAGGTTCTATCAGAACAAGTTTGTCAGAGAAGAAATTATGTTTAAAGTGAAATATGACTTCTACCTCAAATCTGCAACCTCCCACTTTTACAGGAAATAATTATGAGATGTGGTCCTTGACCATGAAGGCCTTGTTCCTAGGTCAATATGTATTGGAAATAGTCAAGAATGGCTATGTGGAACAAGAATATCAAGCAGCATACAATGCCCTCACACAAGCTGAGAAAGATGTCTTGAAAGATCAAAGAAAGAAGGATGGAAAGGCATTTTTTTGCATACATCAAGCCACACATGAGAGAATACCTCCAAGAGTTTCATCAACAAAGAAAGCCAAGGAAGCATGGGACACATTACAAACCTCTTATCAGGGTATGGACAAAGTAAAGACTCCAAAAATGCAGATTCTTAGAAGAATTTTTGAAACCATGCCAATGAAATATTCAGACACAGTTGATTCATTCTACACCCACATCATTGGACTGATAAATCATATTAAGTCACATGGTGAAACCATAGAAGTTATAAAATTTGTTGAGAAGGTACTTAGGAGTCTTCCTCCTAAGTTTGATATCCTTGTTGTGACTCTAGAAGAGAGAAAAGACTTGAGTCAGTTCAGTCTAGATGAACTGAAAGATTACCTCATCAATCATGAACATAGGTTGAATAGGTCAAATATGTCATTATAGAATGCATTTTCCACGTAGTCATCTATAATTAGTGGAAGAGGAATGGGGAGAGATAAATCTAGAGGCAGAGGAAGAAGTTTTGATAGAAGTGGATGCAGTAGAAATCCTAGAAATACTGGTGGAAGAGGTCAAAACCCAAGTACCATCAAGTCAAGTTGTCAAAGAACTGACAAATCAAATATTTAATGCCATTACTGTAAAAAGTATGGACAATATACATATGAGTGCATAGAGAGACAATATAGTTAGAAAAATCAAAGTCAAGATCAATTACACAACGCAAATAACCAAACTCTCCCTATATTTATGGTGTGCGTTGTAGTTGTGCCTAGCGCAGTAGAAATGCCTAATATAGTGTCACTAGGTGAGTGCAATGTTGCTCAAGAAATTCCATATGACATATGGTACTTATATTCAGGCTGCAATAACCACATGACAAGAAACATAGAATTGTTTTCTAGTTGAGTCAATCCAAACCAAGGTTACACTTGGAACAAAAATCCAATTCATTGTCTTAGGGAAAGGTAATATAAACATTTTAACCAGAAAAGGATAATATAAAGTTACGTATTATGTATATTATGTTTCTGTTGTGAAGCATAATCTGATGAGTATAGGGCAACTGTTACAAAATATATATAGAATCTACATGGAAAATAATCACTCTGTGATCATGGATAAATGCCCAAGCAATATTCTTATTGAAAAAATCTAGATGAAAAGTAATAAGAGGTCAAGAAACATACAATTCCCTCACATTACAATGATGGAGAGGATCACTTACCTTTAAATACTCAATTTTAACCCTCTCACTTCTCTAAAGTACAATTCTGACTCATATTTTACATTAAATCATGAATCAATTAACTGATTAGCAACCGACTCAGTCAACAACATAAACAAAATATTTTAATTTTTGGACTAAAATGACTTCCAACTCTGACTCGACTCTTGAGTCGACTAGAATCAGACTATATTATGATTTGACTCAAATTACTCAACTTGACTATCTTTCATGTAACATATTTTATAGACAATGCTCCAGATTTTCTACTTTTAATATCAATGTGACTCAAACTCAGATAATGTCGACTCAAAATTTGTAATGAATTTGACTCTAATTTAAATTATGAACTCAATATTATCGAAATATTCATAGATCATGTGACTACCTCTTTGACTATCACAATTTGAGTGTGAATCTGGATTTCCATTCCATCTCTCATTCAAGGAAGTTCAGTGCCTCATTGATCTCCTCATCCAAAATGATATATGGAAAAGTGACGGTGATCCTTGTTTTGACCAAGTAGCAACCGCCAGTTGACACAAGTCAAATTGCAGAACACCATGATCGAATTCTAGACAGGTTGACATATATTTCCATGCCATGATTTCTCCAGGTCAAGGATTTCTCACTCTTCATCATCACTTTCCATCGACCAAGACTCTTCCATATTTATATGGTTGATATAGTAGGAATAAATGGACTCAAATATTATGTATATGATGTAGAAATCAAGAAATGATAACCCTCCTTATGTTCCCATGGTTATTATGGGATCATTTATCACATACCTCCTTTCGTTCTTATAAAGAAAAACATAATCTAGAGAAAAAAAAAATGTCACAAATTTTACAAGAGAAATACAGATGATGTTGTTTCAATGTACTCGGCCTTCTTTTTGGATAGCCAATGAAATGTCTTAATCAACAACAAAACCATCACTATTTCAAGAAAAGTGATAGAGAACTCCTCAAGGAATATAATAATTGTAAAACAACTAGCACAACCGCAAAGTGGTTGGTGTTGCGGCTGGTGAATGCCGAAAGTTATATGGACAGACAACACTCTGGTGAATTGAAACGCATGGACAACTGAAACACACATAGAGCTGAGGAAATCCAAAAGTTAATCTTAAATGTGGTAATTCCAAAGGTTAATCAGTGAAATGTGGCAATCATATGGTGGTACAATGATTTTTTAATATGATTAGGTAAATGTTAAAAAGTAAATAGGTTAAGTGATGCATTCAAAAATACAAGGAAGTTATGAAGAGTAAATCACATTCATTGATTTGGGAGGATGACTAAGAATATTCCAACAATTTTAATTGTTAGCCATCAGATTAGAATTTTAGATTAAAAGGTAATTAATTGTGCCCATATCCAATAGGTATATGCCTTTCGGCGTAAATATCCTTAACCTCTTTCAATGACTATTCATTTAACTGTTCTACTTCAATTTTGCAAAGAGATTAGAGAAATGGGGTCTTAATAGGATATTTTCAACCATATGTTAAACAAAACCACAAGCTTAATATTTAAAGCAGAGAGATAAACCATGGTAGGATGTTGTGAAAACAAGTTGACAAGAGGATTGGCCTCATTTCCCACATAAATATTCCATTCACACACATCATATTATAGCTGGGAGGGGCATACATTTTGATGTTGATTTTGAGATTTATCTATCGACTACTGGCTATGACTGACAACAATCGAGAAATACATACGTATACTAATGTCCTTCAGTCATTACTAACACATGAATGAATGCTCAAAAAGTGAAGATTCATAGACACAATCCAACAATTGATACCACAAAATTTCATTGGGTGATCATATAGAAAGGAGCCCAAACGATTGAAAACTAAGTCGACTTAGACAAAGGTGGTTGTTGTGGTCGATGTAAGTAGTATACTTTTCTTTGAATTTCATGTTGGGTAATAATGGAAAAATTCCATAGTTAGGATATAGTTAAAATGAATTTCTATTGTATCCTATTTTAGTGTTGTTTTCAGATCCATAGATTCACGAGATTGTTAGAGGCTATCCTAGCCTATAAAATATGTATGCAATGTATCAAATTAATAGTGTGCATGTGAGCGTAGTCTCACTTGTGATGTTCCCTTGTGGCCTTATTGATTTTTGTGCATTACTCCAATTTTAAGTTGGTATTAGAGCAACAAAGAACCTATGCCCAGTCGCTCAGAGCCTTAAAGACAGGACAATTAATAGAGCAGTGAAGTCGTTGTTGCTGCCATCATTTGTTTCCAGTGAATATCGCTTCTATCTACCTATTTGATCCAAAAAGGATCCAAATAAGTCTAAGAACAACTCAACACTCGTAGAGGCAATTTAGGACGCTCATAATGGCTTCAATAGACAAAGAAAGGGGAAAAATTCAAAGTTCCCCAAACTCAGTGAAAATTATATGATTGCGAAGAGTGCATCACAAGATTTCTAACGATGCAAATAGATCATCAAATGGAGTTATAGATTGAAAGATATTCACAGTCAAAGTTTAGTCAACCTAACCGAGTCAGTAGGGTATGAGTGAAAATCCGCATTGTTGACGTTAGCATCCATACATATGACGTCAAAATCCATAAAAAACACATGGCAGGAGTATGAAGGTGACTCGTGTCATGTTGACATCATCATGGTGATGTGGCAACACCAGAGGCTGCCACACATCACCTAGTTTTGGCATTTTCAGGTTGATCCATGGACCAATAGGATCGTGCCACCTAACAGTCCGTACGATCCGTACACTGACATGGAATGCTAGCATGGCATGATGAAATAGTAGAGGACAACACGGCCCAGTGAGAGGCTTCCATGTGGCCCAATTAGAGGTTTCCACGTGGCAGGTGGAAAAAGCACAATGACATCCCGTAAACGAATTTTGAAAAAAATTAAACGTTTAGAGGGTCTACCAAATCTGGTGTACCACACCAAAATTGGTTATGATATAACCGTTTGGATATGGATAGCGCCACCGCTAAACATAGCCAAAAAAATTTGTAATATATATATACATTGCAACTAATTAAAACCCAAAAGGAGGAGGTCCGCAGGTTTGACCTCAGAACCTCCTCCCCACTCTGCACCTTAATAATTCTTCCCAAACCAATATACCAATGGTCCATGATTTGTATTAAACACCACCCAAATTACTTAAATGTTGATTATGTTGAGCTAGGGAAGGATGCAGGCGTATGGTATGGCCTTTGGGTATGCATTTCCATGCAGTCCAGTTATTAATTGCAGGTTGCAGAGGGGCACAAAAACCGAGAAAAAAATCTTCTTGGGCTTGGGAGTGCCAGAGTCTAATCGAGGCATCGAGATAGTTATTTTTGGGTAATTTGAAGCCGTGAATTCAATGGTGTTGTCTATTTTCTAATCTGAGCATTATTTTTGCAGCTTGATTTCAAAATGAGGTATATTGTTGGCCCTTGACCAAGTTTTGGGAGATCCTTGGTCAAGTTTGACCTATTTTGGGACTTCGACAGCTTGTCGAAGAAGGAACGCAAGAAGAAGCAGAGACCACAGGATCTCAGCCCCTTTTTGGGTCCTTTTTGGGATTTGGGAATATGTAACGGGTATTGGAATGTTGACCCATGGGTTTACCTAAGTTTACGCCTATTTTGTATGTATAAATAGAAGGCTAGGAAATGTAAGAAGTAGTTGTGAAATTTGGCTAAGTGCTAAGAGTTGGATTTGTGTGATCAAGAATTGTAAGGCTTCATGCATACTATGTGAGACTTGCAGAGCTAAGTGCAAGTCCTTGTAAGAGATTGTGAAAGGATTTGTGCTGTAATGCAAGGAAGGAGGATCTAGCGAGCTGCGCAGATCTCTTGTCCTATGTGAAGTATGTTTTTTATGGTTGTGTGCATGTATATGACCGATTGAAGCTAATAAGAAAGAAGATTTGGTGGACGTAGCCCCAGGGTGGGGGTGAACCATGTAAATACTCCGTTATTCTTCTCTGTGCGATGTTCTGATGTGTTTATGTCTTTACTTGCTAAGTGCTTTGATATAGATAGATAGATCTGTTGTGATTTGTGCTTATGATGACCCTGGATGCTACATATGACATATGTGAAATTTCTTAGTTCTCGAATCTACTAGATCTAATCTATTTATTTATGTTAAGTGCTTAGATGCATTAGATCTGGGTGAATGTTGCGATGCTCTGTTTTATCTACGAAGTAGATATTGGTCAAATAATGATGGACTGGTGGTGCTAAGTGCTCTATTAAGTATTATAATCATAGATATGTGTCCTAGCTAAGGTTGTAGACACCTAAGTCCTGCAACCACCCCTACCTCTACCTCAGGTGAGACTTCATCTGCTTCGTAGGTGTTTCCGAAAGGTCCCATTTTTAGGGTTTTGTTGGTGTGTTTTTGTAGCATTGAACCCCGGGTCTTCCCCTTTCCCAACATATGCTTATCTATTTTTCCAAATTCTTTTGCTGAGTTAATGAAAGAACCTACCCATTTGAGAGAAGGACTCGGAGACATAGTCCACCAGGGAAGAACTCTATTATCAAGTTTTTGTGTTCATATTTGATGCTTATGTCTCTTCAGTTTTTGAGCTTTTCCTTGTTTAATGGTGCACTTTAATTTATGCTCATTTAATGCAATTCTTTATAAGTCACTCCATGAAAATATCCCATATCATGTTGGTATCAGAGAAGTTATCTTTGACTTGAATTGTTGAGTTTGAATGCTTACTAGGGCCAAGCATAAGCATGGTGAAGGAACTCTTAATAATTTCAATCCCGAAGTTGGCCATGGATCCCAAAGGACGAAAATGGAAGAAGAGGAAAATCATGATGAATAGAAGAAAACCTTTCATATGGTGTTTTATCGCATGTCAGAAATGGTTGAACGAATGTATGGATATTATGAGAAGAGGATGAAGAAGAAAGGGAATAAAAATGAAGAACATGCCATTCTCATCATTCTAGCCATAAAGCCTCTTTTAAGAAACCATTATTAAAGCTTGATGTAAATTTTGTTTTACCTATATTTAATGGAGATGATAATCCTGAAAATCTAGATAATTAGATCCGACATGTTGAACTATATTTCCGTGTTCAACATATTGATGAAGAGGAAGTTAAAGTACACCTAGCTTCTCTTCGGTTGGAAGACACAATTCTCGTATGGTGGGAGAGAAAAATTCAGGATAGAAGTAAGTGTGGTAATCTTCTTTCCTCATGGTTGGAATTTAAATTAGAGATAAGGAATCAATTTTATCCATTAGGGTATTTACATAAAGCAATGATGGAATGGAAAACTTTAAGGAAAAGTAAAGGTCAAACTATACAAAATTTCACAGAAGAATTTAGGAATAAATCTCTTGCATTGAATATTCCTTTGGATTCTTATGAAACTTTAATGAAGTATATTGGCACACTTCACATTTATATTCGTCATACTTTTCTCTTGTTTAACCCCACTAATCTTGATGACGTTTGTGTGCAAGACACTCACCTTGAGAATGGGGGGAAGCATGTTCAAGAAGATGCCACGAAGAAACCTTCCAATATCCCACATAAACCTTTCATTAAATTTAAAAGGAAGGAAAAGAAGACTTCCATAGTGACGAGAGAAGGAGTAAATCCATCTTGCAATCATTGCAATAAAAGCATCCACGATGAAGAACATTGTTGGAAACTGCATCCAGAAAAGAAACCGAAATAGTTCGATGGAAAGGGGAAGACAAAAACCATTGCTACAACGCAACAATATCTTGGTTCTGATTCATCATATGAAGGAAATATCATAGTGGTTGGAGTACAAGGTAAGTATTCCATTCATGCTAGTTCATGTTCCAATAATGAATCGCATGGTAATTGAGGAAAGAGGAATGAATTATTTCACAGAAGAGTTGTATCTAATCACACTAAGATAGATACATTATTTGATTTGGGTTCCCAAGTAAACTTAATATCTGAAGCACTTGTCAAGAAGATGGGTCTTGAAAAGAACCACATCTGAAGCCTTATCCTCTTAGTTGGGTATGTGATAAAGAAAAACTTAATTCCACCAAACAATGTAGGGTCAGATTTTCTATTGCTTCAAAGTTGATTGATGAAGTGGATTTGGATGTTGTACCACTTGATATATGTGGCATAGTGTTGGGAAGTCCTTATCTTTATGATATAAAATCAGTCTTCTTTCATCATGAGAACATATACCACCTAACTAAAAGGGGAGTGGAATATATTGTTATAGCTCACAACATGAGGGTAAATACAACACTTTTTAGTGAAGGGAAAATGAAAAGACTCATAAACACTAATAAGAGACATGTACTCATGGTCATAAGAGATAATTATTCCGGGACATCCGACGCTTTCCAAGGATGGGATCCATCTCATAAAAAAAAATTAATTGATATTGTTTCTATGTATGATGACATTTTTCAGGAACCAAATGGATTACCTCCTAAGAGGGAAATCCAACATGAGATACATATTCAGTAGGATTCTCCTCTTCCTAATGTGGGCATGTACACGATGTCAGTTGTGGAGATAATAGAGATCAAGAAGTAGGTACAGGGATTATTGGATCAAGGGGTCATCATGCCCAGTTCATCTCCTTGTGGTTCTCAAATCGTGATGGTTCCAAAGAAAGACGACACATGGTGAATGTGTGTCGTTTATCGAGACTTAAATAAAATCACGGTGAAAAAATGATACTCTCTTCCTCGTATAGATGATTTAATTGATCAATTGAATAATGTTGTTTATTTCACTAAGTTGGATTTTCACAGTGGATATCATCAAATCAGAGTCGCAGAACAGGATGCATGGAAAACTGCATTTAAAACCAAACAATGATTGTTTGAGTGGTTAGTTATACCATTTGGGATTTGTAATGCTCCAACAACTTTCATGCATGTGATGAATTATTAGAAAAACAAGACCATGGATCAATAAAATAAAACAAATCCAGAAACAAAACACAGAAGATACAAAATACAATAGAGACACAGATTTATGTGGTTCACCCAGTGTGGGCTACGTTCACCAAATAAATTGCCAGGTCCTTCCTTTATTATTATCCAACATATGAAGGGATACAACCTACAACAAACTCACTGTAACTTCATCTTATTTCTCTCACATTTTCCTATCTCATAATACAATATTCTCCATCAACCATAGTTGCAATACATTTCCCTCATAAAAGAGGGTTTCCTTCTAGGGAAAAAAACCCTAGCATAATATCTATCGTTAGATCTGCGACCTTATAATGAACGGTCTATATTTGCAATGAAATTACAATATACATTTACAAGGCAATTTTTCCTTTTGGGGTTTCTCCCTCGAGCCCCCGCTGGGGGCCCGCTTGCCCCCAGACCCCCCAGCCGAGGGGATAGCCCCCCTAGACCCCGTAGAGGGGGTACCCCCCCTCTACACTCCCCCGTATGGAAGAGTGTACATACTTCTGGGGTGTAAATACTTCATGGGGTATAAATATGACTGAAAGTAAAAGACCTCTAAATCAAGAAGATAATCAGGCTCCACAGCCAACATGAATGATGTATTCAGGCCTTTCCTAGATGAATTTTTGATTTTGTATATAGAAAAAATTCTTATTTTTAGCGGGTCTTGGGATGAACATGTGAGGAATGTAAAAAGAGTATTGGATACTTTTCAAATGGAAAAGTTGTATGTAAAATTGTCTAAATGTTAATTTGGAAAGACTGCACTTGTGTACTTAGGTCATATTGTAGGAGAAGGACAATTAGAAATTGATCCTTCCAAAATTAATGTAATTGTAAATTGGCCTGAACCAAAAAGTGTAACCGAAGTCCAAAGATTCTTAGGTGTATTCCATTATTGGAGGAGGTTAATTTCTAACTTCTCATTTCTAGAAACTCTTTTGCATGCCTTAATGACTGTGAAGAACACTTTTCAGTGGGAAGGAAAGCAGCAAAAAAAATTCGACACTTTGAAAGAGAAGATTAGTACCGACACCAGTATTATCACTGTCAAATCTTCAATAGCCTTTTGAGATCAAGACAGATTCCAACAGATATTCTATGGGTGTCGTATTGATGAAATATCGTAAGCCTCTCTGTTACAACTTTGAAACTTTTAACCAAGATGTTGTTAACTATCCTACATATGATAAAGAGTTGTATGCATTAATTCAAATCGTAAATAAATGGAAACAATAATTTTTAGGGAAGAAAACAATCATAGATATAGATCACCAGCCATTACAGTATCTCCAAGCACAGAACAAACTGCAAGAATCTCGACACTACAAATTGATGGGTTTTCTACAACAATTTCATTTGGTAATCAAGTACAAAAATGGTACAAGTAACAAGGTAGTCGATATTCTTTCTATACCTCCTATTTTCACTTCTATTATTTTGAAGAATACTTATTTATTTCATGATATCTATGTATAACAATATGCCATCGATGAATATTTTAAACAAGTATATGAGAAGCTAACCCATGGTGCACAGGTAGAGAACTATTGTCTGCAGGGAAAAATACTCTACCATCTTAGAAAGCTATGTATTCCTACAAGTGAACGAGTCTATGTAATATAAGAAGCTCACACTTCTCTTATGTCTAGTAATTTTTGGGTAGGAAAAACTATGGCTCATTTGTAGAGGTTTTGTTACTAGCCTTGCTATAGTGGGAAAACCCCCCTATGGACTAAACTAGGGTTCTAAAGTGTAGGGAGAGCTCACCGTCCAAAGTATCCTACTTTTAACAACTATCCTGACAACACCCCACATTCATGCATAAAGTACAAAGTATAGGGATCCGGTAGTCTTACCTTGAACTCCACGTCCGGTGTCAATCCCAGTGCGTTTGATCGCTTCTCAACTACAAGTCTCCTCCCAAGGCTGACCTCCATTCACCAAAAGACAAACAAGAAACTACGAACATGAATTCTATATATTAATTAATGGGTTAGATGTCATAACAAAATGTAAATCGAACATAAAGATAAAACACATCATATGGCGAGACAACAAAAGTATTTCTTTATATTAATATCATAAAGTTACTTACAAAACAAGATCGATGAATGCTCCTTGAACCCCGTCCTAGGATCCTCTTCACCAAGATCCAACTTCTTCCATGTATCCTTCTTGTCTCACACTTCTCTCTAGAGCTTGGGCATAGGCTTATGGATGATGAAAAAGGGGCTAGAATAGGGAATTCTGGAAAAAGGGGCTAGGTATGCATGTCTGGTGAAAATTAGGGTTATAACAGATGCCCCCTAATGTGTGAGGTCAGAAGAGAATATGATGGATGAAATACATTACAAATATTTACCAACGTACAAAGCGAGTGAGCTCGAGACCAGAGTTTGGGAGGTGCCATCTGCAAAATCACAATTGTCTCACTGAGGCGGGCATACCCATGCTTGGAATGAAATAAATCATAGATTCCAATCAAATAAACTAGAGATCCATGTCATATAACTATATAAAGTTTAGTCATGAACAATACATAGAGGATCTACATCTCAAAATCGAAAGATATACATGAGTAGTATCCATCTTCAAGAAGCTAATGACCCTGATGGATGGAGATGAGGTCTTCAGAGCTCGAGTAGCAACTTCAAGATCTTCAAAACTAGGGTAGGAGTGCAATATGAGTCTACAAATTCACTACCCAAAGGTCTTTGATGACTTGTCAGGGAATAGACAAGAGGATATCGATGATCAAGCAGAGAACTTCATCGATTTTGAACAAAGACTTCGATTGGACTTTCGGGGATGGTTGGGCATGAGGACAAGAGACAAACTGTAGATGAGACTCAGGAAACATGACATTGACATAAGTTCATGATGCAGGAGGCAACACAAACTCTCCATATGTTTGGAAGAATAACCACGTGGAGGAGGACATAACTCTATGTTACGAGAAAAAATTCCTAAGGTCATATTAAATCCCAGAGCTTGATGAACAAAAAGAAGAATGTGATTTGTCCAAGGGAGACTCATTGTGGTGACATAAAAATAATATAATTTTCCTATCCTCTTTTTGGGTTATATTTTATTTTTTTGTCTTTTTCAATATTGTGAAAGCTTTAAAAAGAATAAAATAATGCTACATTACAAAGGAGTAACGAGTGTCACAGACATACTAGTTCCAAGCGCAAGGAACACACTGATGCTCAGAGCAAGGAAGCATCTATAGGAAAAGGACACTGGGGAAAATTCCTCCATGGGTCAAGGTGTCAAGACGCAAAGGAAAAGTGATACAAGGTTTGAGTATAAGGCATTCTTCAAAGGTTCAGTTGAGAGCCACATGGAATCGGCATCAAACCAAAGACATGTGAATGCAAATGCGATTAACAGGACACAATGATAACATCCTTCAATGTAATTTTAAATGATCCCAGAGAAGGTAATCTCGGTGGTTTTTCATTTTTAGAGTGTCTGAAAAAGCGTAAAATAAGACTCCATTGGGGTACCTTTTTCGAAGATAGTCTAGTTGGCTCGAAAAAGGGATAAATTAGCACCAAAAATATGTCTATTCAAAACCATTTTAACGAGTGTGATAAAGACAAGATCACTTAGCAATATTTTCAATTTTGAGGAGTCTGAAAAGAGATTAACTTTGGACTCACTGCCTTTTTCTAGATTTAGTCCCTTTAGCTTGAAAAATTATAAAATCTACTAAATAGAAATCTCTCGGCGAGACGAATCTCCGGAGGTGTACCTTTTTCCTCCTTAATCTACAGGCCGGAAAAAGGTGTAAAATCATGCCGGTAGATGTTTTTTTGAACCAATTAACGAGTGTGAAAGAACAAGGTCACTCAACGATCTTTTCAATTTTAAGGAGTCTGAAAAGAGATTAACTATGGACTCTGTAATGGATGTTCTTCTGGACAAGTTTAACGAGTATGAAGAAACAAGCTCACTCGAAGATATTTTCATTTTTAGGTTGTCTAAAAAGAGATTAAATATGGACTCTATGGGGGCTCCTTTTTCATAAATTTAGTCCCTCGAGCCCCAAAATGGATTAAACGTATACCTGAGAATACTCTTCTAGCGAACCGAAGTTCCTAGAGTATACCTTTGTTAGTACAATTGACCATCTAGATCGAAAAAGGGGTAAACTATTGCCGGACAGACGTGCCTTCAAATTTTATTTTGGTGAGCGTGACGGGAAACAAGATCGCTCGAAAATCTTTTCATGTTTAGAGGCTCTGAAAAGGGCTTAAAAGAAGACTCATTTGTCTTTTGGGAGTCCCGAGGGTGAGGCGAAGAGTGATAATATCTCATACATGTGAAGGCTCAAACTTGTAATTAAGACAAGACTAAAAGGACTCCTGAGCCTATAGTCATTAGCAATGGCATGGACACCAAAAAGTAACCAGTATCTACCTAGGGAATCCATGTAAGGGTAGGCTCTACCACTAAATTACAACACTTCTAGAGAAGCAATGACGATTCCGTGTCACAATTCGGTGGGGTCGATCCTATGGTAAAGATAAAAATACATGAGATGCAACAAGTGGAGGTGGAATCCTAACTTAAATGCACAAAGTTGGAAAAAAGACTTTTCACCAAAGGACCTTAAAAGTGCCCCAACTCCCAAAAAGTTCACCGAACCAAAAGTAAAGTATATTGTAACATCCAATGAGAAACTCAAGAACCAAGTTACATGATTTTCAAGCTAGCAAAAATGACAACGGAGGTCAAAAAATGACAAAAAGGGCCAAAAAGTTTATAAATAGAAGTTGCAGCTCATTATCACCATTGCAAATTGAGAATTGACCAAAAAGACAAAAACACCCCTTTGTTAAAGAAGTTGATACTGGAAGCTTCCATGGACAAAACAACTTCCGCTTGGACCAAGTAAGTACAAACTAGTCTCTTCTGCATTTCCAATATTTCTTTTTTCATTTATTTTCATTTCTGGAGGGGTCCACACCTTTAAAAAGGTCAGACCTGCGTGTATGCGGGCTGTCCAAGGACAACTCATGTATGCATCGGGTAGAGATAATTATGCCCACGTAGATATGCGACTGTCCCCACTACAACCCGCGTAGATCCTCAAACATATGAAAATTTTTAAAATGCATCATTTGAATCTCCTTTGAACTTGTCATTTTGCATAATGTATGTCCATTGGAGAGAGAGAGAGCATCAGGACACTGATTCAACGGTCGAGGAAGACCCTGCTCCTGTCACCACATTAAAACAATTCGGGTTGTGGAAATTCTTTTGGTGTCAACTCATGCGAGAACAACCTAGGCTGTTGAATGCCTTGGTGGATTACTGGCACCCATATGCAGAGGCTTTTATGCTCAAGGGACAGTCGTTGACTCCAAAGACTGAAGATATTTATTTTTTGATTGGCCTCTCAAGGAGAGGGGAACCAGTCAACCTCCATGCTTTTTCCTCTGGGCCTCACAACATTTCCAAGTTGATTCAACAACACCGAGAGGCCAGAACAAATAAAGTGGGTTCTTAGGTACCGATCCACAAAATCACCAACTTATCACTCAAAGTGATAGTTTTACTTATTGGGTGGATCACTGGATCCACGGCTTTACGTCAGGCCTCCCGGGAACATATGCATTGTGCAATATAATGCTTAAATGCATGAGTGTTCAATTGGAGTACAACCATGCTAAAGTGCATGAAGAGACAACTCACAGAGTTTCATGGGTGAAACAATAAGAACTTCAGGTTCAAGACTATTATGTTCTCTTTCTTCTTTGAGAGGGTACCAAGTCTTAGTCCCCGAGAGACAATACGGGGGAATGTGGCCTCCTTCCCAGCAGTGTGTAGGTGTGCAACATTGTTGCCATGATAGTGGGGAGGGAGGAACATCGAGGCCTTCGATGACACTTTTTTCGAATGGTGGTCTCAGTAGATTCCGGCTATAGAGGACTATCCCTATGTCAGGATCAAATTCTCCAGAGATCCTGACATTCTCGTACCTCCTGAAGTGGAGCGAGGAGAATTAGGTACATTTTTCTTTTTAAAGTCTTTTTTAGTTTTTGATTTCTTATTTATGTGTACCAGAGCACCTGGCAACTATGTATTTTTTATATACATATTTGGGATGAGTGCGTCCAACTGATTTTGTGCAGAGCAGGTGCCATCCATGACCAGAGGAAACAACAATAGTGACCGTTGGACCAACAATAACAGTGGGGGTACCTCCACCTGGAGAGGATGAGAGAGTTTTGAGACGAGTGGAGTAAAACCTTACCGCACTCACCCGTACTATGCCTATGGCTGAGATCGAGGATCTCCCACCATCTATGCAACTCATGTTGTTGGGGTGCCACGGACCTGGGTCCATCTATTTCAGCATTTTGAAAACGATGTAGTCCACTATGGCAGGGCCAACATGATTTTTTCTTAGATTAGGGTGGACCATTTATGTGTCGAGGGGACTTTTTGTATATTTTTGAGGGCATAATCCCTACGTTGTATACTAGACTCATTATTTTTTGAGGCGTTGTATATTGTACTCTGATACTTTCTATATATATATATATATA
>JZKD02S1720978.1:85012-103514 GCA_000966675.3 Picea glauca
GTATGTATGTATGTATATGTATATATATATTTACATATGTTTATGTCTTATGGATTACATTTATTTGCAAATGTATTTACATGTGTATGTGTGTGATTTTTTTCTTTACGTGTGTGCAATATGCCAAGCTAATACTTGATTAGCTAGAGTATCTATCATTTGATTCGATCTCCTAGGAACGTGGATATACATAATGTAATCAAAACAACGTTCTAAGAGACATACCCTAAGGAATCATCAATGTAGAATAGGATTGTAAACACGGTAAACCCTATTTAACTGGGACACAATCAATTGTGTATCTAAGTAGACCTAGAGGTAACAGATGCCATGCGACAAGGTGTCACAAAGAAACTCTATTACTGCACTGTATTCGGTGACATTGTTTGTGGCGTCACCTAAACATATACCTCCAAAAGATAACAAATGGCCTTGGGGTGTGAATATTACCCAAGCTGTGGAAGCAAGCCTTTGAGTGTGTCGGCTAGCACCATCCAAAAATCCAACAAACATGTACGATTCACTTGACATCTACCATAGTGAAAAAGATGGCATCAAAACAACACGTCCACAAGACCAAAAAGAGAAAAAAATAAAAAATAAAAATGTATAAGAACTATACATATGTACAAGAAGTCACCCAAGGTTACCCACCTATGAGTAATACTTCTTGAGGTAGAGCCCATTTCTAGGCTCCTCTAAATATTTCCCTTCAAATTCAACCAAATGATAAGTGCCTTTCTTTAATACCTCCTTCACAATGAATGGTGCTAACCACATGGGTTTGAGATTGCCTGCCCCCAGGGATCCTTATCTTGGTCATAGACCAGGACAAGGTCACCTTCAGAGAAAATCTAAGGATGAACGGACCGATCATATTGAAACTTGAATCTTTCCTTGTGAGCCTTGTTAGCCAAGGTTGCATCATGTCATTTATCATTAAGTTGATCAAGATATAATAAGCGTTCCAAAAGCCGTGAAGTGTCTGGAAATAACTGTACTTCCAAATTAAGAGATGGGATTTGGAATTTTATAGGAAAGACTTCTTCCAACCTGTATACAAGTTGAAAAGGTGAGAAACTAGTGGAAGTATTTACAGACATTCGGTAAGCTCACAATGCCAAGTATAACATCAAATGCTGATTTTACTTGGCCGAATTGATCATTTTCTATAGAATGGTCTTGAGTGAATTATTCACAACTTCCACCTGACCATTCTCTTGTGGGTAGTAAGGTGTTGAGTTTTCTTGTCTCAACCCTAGATTTGATGTTAATTTAGACACCATTTTGTTCTGAAAGTGACTGTCATGGTCAGTGACAATCTCCTTCGGTACGTCGAACCTTGTTATTATCTTATTAAACAAGAAGAGAGTTGTTGTCTCTCCATCATCCTTGAACGTCAGCATATCTTTGACCCACTTGGTGAATTATTCTATTGCTACAATGATATAATGGTGCCCCCTGGCTAAGGGAGGGTGTCATGTAGTATAATCAATCTCCCACTTGGTGAAGGGGCCAACTGTGATGACGATAAACATGGGAGTAGGATGTGCTCTCATATTTCGTGAAAATATCTGACACAGGTGGCACATCTTGACCGATTGAATGCAATCTTTGATTAACGTCAGCCAATAGTAACCAACTTGTAGAATCTTTTGGGATGTTGCCAACCCAGACAAATGACCACCACATGTTCTAGTGTGGCATTCGTTAAGCATGAGTTCCTCTTCTTCATGGGTGAGACATCGATGAAGGATGCAATCTATACCTCGACGATACAAAGTGTCTTCGAGAATAACATAGTTTTTTTATTGATGGCGTATACGTCGATGCTCATCACGAGAAGAAGAGGTGGGGCACTTCAAAGTCTGTACATAGAATAGTATATATCCATACCAGGGGTCCGAAGATGAAATCCGTAAAAGATCTCCTTTAATCGATGATTATTCAGGCGTAACATCACATGACTCGACTGGAAGTTCCAAGATGAGTTCTACAAAGACCAACGACTTATTGGATTTCACCGAAACAAAATACAAGTCAAATTCTTGGAGGATAACTATCCATATACTGATATTTCCACCAATTATACATTGTGTCAACACATATTGGAATGGATTCACAATGACAATGACACTGGTCTTGCAAAACATGATATACTGACGAAACCGTTGGACAACATGAACTATTGCCAACACAAGTTTCTCAACATAGGAGTAGTTGAGTTCTGGTCCAACCAGGCCTCGACTCATGTAGTAAATCATGTGCTCTTCAAGAAAATCATCCTCTTGAACCAAGACCATGCCGATGGTTGACTCTGCAATGACAAAGTATAATAAGAAATATTTATTATAATTAGGTGGCCGAAGCAGGGGGGAAGACGTGAGGGCATGTTTCAATGCTTTGAAAGAGCATTGAGCGGCTTCTTCCCAATGGAAAGGAATGCCCTTCTTTAGTAAACACATGATTAACCCTTTTGTGATCTCGGCATAGTTTGTGATGAAATGCCGTAAAAAATTCTCTTTTCCCTGTAAACTCTGAAGCCGAGGGACTGTGCATGGGGGAGGCAATTGAACTATCACCTCAACCTTTAGAGGATCGACCATGATCCCTATTTTTGAAACTATGAAACCTAGTAGACGACCCGACATCATGCAAAAATTGCATTTTTTTGGATTCAAGAGAATCTGATAGTAGCGACATCGCTCAAATATAAGTCGAAGGTGTGTGGGATGATCAGATCTCTTACGAGATCATGATGATAAATAATCTAGATAAGCCTCAACTAGGTGTTTGAGATCATGGAAAGAAAAAGACATGGTTCGATGAGAAGTGCCTCTAGCATTATTCAGGCCAAAAGGCATATTCTGATAAGCAAATGTACCCCATGGATAGATAAAATATGTTTTATGTTGTTCTTCATTCTTAATCTGTATCTGATTATATCCTGAGAAACCATCCATGAAAGAAAATACCTCATAGCCTATGCATTCATCGACAATCTGGTCAATAAATGGGGTGGGGAAATTATCCTTTGGACATGAATTGTTCAAATCATGGAGGAGGAAACAACTCTATGTTACAAGAACAACTTCCTAAGGTCATATTAAATCCCAGAGCTTGATGAACAAACAGAAGGATGTGCTTTGTCCAAGGGTGACTCATTGTGCTGCCATAAAAAGAAAATCCTTTTCCCATCCTCTTTTTGGGGTATGTTTGATTTTTTTTGTCTTTTTCAATATTTTGAAAGCTTGAAAAAGAATAAAAGAATGCTACGTTACAAAGGAGGAATGAGTGTTGCAGACATACTAGTTCCAAGTGCAAGGAACATGTTGATGCTCAGAGCAAGGAAGAATGTGCAGGAAAAGGACACTTGGAAAAATTCCTCCAGGGGTCAAGGTGTCAAGATGCAAAGGCAAAGTGCTACAAGGCTTGCGTATAAGGCATTCTTCAAAGGTTCAGTTGAGAGCCACATGGAGTCGGCATCAGGCCAAATACATGGGAATGCAAATGCGATTAACAAGACACAATGATAACATCATTCAATGTAATTTTAAGAAAGCCTAGAGAAGGTAGATCGATGGTTTTTCATTTTTAGAGAGTTTGAAAAAGAGTAAAAGAAGACTCCATTGGGGTACCTTTTTCGAAGATAGTCTAGTCGGTTCGAATAAGGGATAAATTAGGACCGAAAATATGTCTATTCAAAACCATTTTATCGAGTGTGATATTAAAGACAAGATCACTCAAAAATATTTTCAATTTTAAGGAGTCTGAAAAGAGCTTAACTATGGACTTGCTGCCTTTTTCTAGGTTTAGTCCCCTTAGCCCGAAAAAGTAAAAAATCTACTAAAAATAACTCTCTCGGTGAGACGAATATCCTGAGGTGTACCTTTTTCCTCCTTAATCTACAGGCCGAAAAAAGGGGTAAACTCATTCTAGTAGATTCTTTTTTGAACCAATTAACGAGTGTGAAAGAAGAAGGTCAGTTGACGATCTTTTCAATTTTAAGGAGTATGAAAATAACTTAACTATGGAATCTATAATGGATGTTCTTCTGGGCCGGTTTAACGAGTGTGAAGAAACAAGCTCACTTGGGGATCTTTTAATTTTTAGGGAGTCTGAAAAGATATTAACTATGGACTCCGTGGGGATTCCTTTTTCATAAATTTAGTCCCTCAGGCCCAAAAAAGGGTTAAAATTATACCTGAGAATACTCTTCTAGCGAACCGAAGTTCGTAGAGTATACCTTTGTTTGTACAATTAACTATCTGGATCAAAAAATGGGTAAACTACCACCGAACAGACTTGCCTTCAAATTTTAGGTTGGCGAGCGTAAAGGGAAACAAGATTGCTTGACAATACTTTCATGTTTAGAGGGTCTGAAAAGGACTTAAAAGAAGACCCATTTTTTTTGGATTCCCGAGGGTGAGGCCAAGAGTGATAATATATCAAACATGTGAAGGCCCAAACTTGTAATCAAGACAAGACTAAAAGGACTCACGAGCCTATAACCATTAGCAACAACATGGACACCAAAATGCAACCAGGATCTACCTAGGGCATCCATGTAGGGGTAGTCTCTACCACTAAATTACGACACTTCTAGAGAAGCAATGATGGTTTTGTGTCGTAATTCGGTGGGTTCGATCCTATGGTAAAGATAAAAAGACAACGAGATGCAATAAGTGGAGGTGGAATCCTAACTTAAATGCACAAAGTTGGAAAAAAGACTTTTCACCAAAGGAATTTAAAAGTGCCCCAACTCCCAAAAAGTTCACCGAACCAAAAGTAAATTATATTGTAACATCCAATGAGAAACTCAAGAACCACGTTACATGATTTTCAACCCATAAAAAATGACAACAGGGGTCAAAAAATGACAAAAAGGGCCAAAAATGTCTATAAATAGAAGATGAAACTCATTATCACCATTGAAAATTGAGAATTGACCAAAAATCCAAAAACACCCCTTTGTTAAAGAAGTCAATTCTGGGAGCTTCTGTGGATGAAACAAACTTCTGCTTGGACCAAGTAAGTACAAACTAGTCCCTCCTTCATTTCCAATCTTTCGTTTTTCATTTCTTTTCATTTTTGGAGGGGTGCACACCTTTAAAAAGGTCGGCCCGGTGTGTATGCGGGTTGTCCAAGGATAGCTCGTGTATGCACGCATGTTGTCCAAGGACATCTCGCGTATGCACACGGGAAGAGAAAATTATGCTTGCGTACATACGCGACTATCCCTAATGCAGTCGGCGTACATCCTCAAACATATGAAAAATACAAAAATGCATCATATGAATCTCCTTTGAACTTGTCATTTTGTAGAATGTATGTCCATTAGAGAGAGAGAGAGCATGAGGACATTGATTCAATGGTCGAGGAAGACCCTGCTGTTGTCGCCGCATTAAAACAATGCAGGTTGTAGAAATTCTTTTAGTGTCCACTCATGCGGGAAAAACCCAGGCTATTGAATGCCTTGGTGGATTAATGACACCCAGATGTAGAGGCTTTTATGCTCAAGGGATAGTCGTTGACTCCAATGACTGAAGATATTTATTTTCTGACTGTCCTCTCCATGAGAGGGGAACCAATAAACCTTCATTCTTTTCCCTCTATGCCTCACAACATTTCCAAGTTGATTGAACAACACTTTGAGGCCAGAATAGATAAAGTGGGTTCCCAGGTACCGATCCATAAAATCACCAACCTATTACTGAAAGTGATAGTTTTACTTATTGGGTGGATCACTGGATTTGCGGCTTTACATGAGGCCTCTCAGGTGCATATGCATTACGCAATACAATGATTAAATGCATAAGTGTTCGATTGGAGTACAACTATGCTAGAGTGCATGAAGAGACAACTCACAGAGTATGGTGGGCAGAACAACAAGAACTTCAGGTTCGGGACTGTTCTTTTCTCTTTCTTCTTTGAGAGGGTACCCAGTCTTAGTCCCCGAGAGACAATACGGGGGCACGTGGCCTCCTTCCCAACAATGTGTAGGTGGGAATCATTGTTTCCACAATAGGGGGGAGGGAGGACCATCGAGGCCTTCGATAATACTTTTTTCGATTGGTGGTCTCGGAAAATTCTAGCTATAGAGGACTACCTCTATGTCAGGATCAACTTCTCTAAAGATACTGACATTCTCGTACCTCCCGAAGTGGAGCGAGGAGAATTAGGTACATTTTTATTTTTAAAAGATTGTTTAGTTTTTGATTTCTTTTTTATATATATCATTTTTATGTGTACTAGAGCACCTGACAACTATGTATTTGTTATGTACAGATGTGGGACCAGTGTGTCTAGCTGATTTTTCATAAAGCAGGCATTGTCCATGACCAGAGGCAGCAACAACAATGATCATTGGACCAGCAGCAGTAGCGGGGGTACCTCCAGTCGAAGAGGCTGAGAGATTTTTGAGATGAGTGGAGTGGAACCTGACCGCACTCACCCATATTGTGCCTATGGCTAAGATCGAGGATCTCCCACCATCTGTTCAACCTCATGTTGTTGGGGTGCCATGGATCTGGGTCCAACTATTTTAGCGTTTGGAAAACATTGTAGTCCACTATGGAAGGGCCACCATGACTCGTGCTTAGCTTAGGGTGGACCATTTATGTGCCGAGGGAAATTTTTGTATATTTTTGAGGGCATAAGCCCTGCATTGTATACCAGACTTATTATTTTTTGAGGCCCACCTATGTATATATACATATTTTTATGTCTTATGGATTACATTTATTTACAAATGTATTTACATGTTTATGTGTGTGCTTTTTTTCTTTACGTGTTTGCAATATGCCAATCTAATTCTTGATTAGCTAGAGTATCTATCATTTGATTCAATCTCAGAGGAACATGGATATACATAATGTAATCAAAACAAAGTTATAAGAGACGTACCCTAAGGAATCGTCAATGTAGAGTAGGATCGTAAACGCGGTAAACCCCATTTAACTGGGACACAACCAATTGTGAATTTAAGTAGACCCGGAGGTAAGAGATACCATGGGACAAGTCGTCACAAAGAAACTCTATTACTACACTGTATTTGGTGGCATTGTTTGTGGCATCACCTAAATAGATACCTCCATAAGATAATAACTGGCCTTGGGGTGTGAAGATTACCCAAGCTGCGAAAGAAAGCCTCTGAGTGTGTCAGCTAGCACCATCTGCAAATCCATTGAAAACATACGATTCACTTGACATCTTCCACAGTGAAAAATATGACATCAAAATGACATGTCCATAAGACCAAAAAGACAAAAAACTAAAAAAAAATACATATAATAACTATACATATGTACAAGAAGTCACCCAAGGCAACCCACCTACGAGTAATACTTCTTGAGGTAGAGCCCATTTCTAAGCTCTGCTAAAGATTTCCCTTCAAATTCAACCAGATGATAAGTGCCTTTATTTAATACCTCATTCATAATGAACAGTCCAAACCACATGGGTTTGAACTTGTCTGGCCCCAGGGGATCCTTATCTTGGTCATAGAACAAGAGAAGGTCACCTTCGGAGAAAATTTGAGGACGAATGGATCGATCATACTAACACTTGACTCTTTGCTTGTGAGCCTCATTAGCCAAGGATGCATCATGTCATTTCTCATCGAGATGCTCGAGATATAATAAGCATTCCTCAAGTGGTGAATTGTCTGGAAATAACTGTACTTCCAACTTAAGAGATGGGATCTGACATTCTATAGGAAAGACTGCTTCCAACCTGTAAACAAGTTGAAAAGGTGAGAAAGTAGTGGCAGTATTTACAGACGTTCGGTAGGCCCACAATGCCGAGTATAACATCAAATGCCAATTTGACTTGGCCGAATTGATCGTTCGTTGTAGAATGGTCTTGAGTGACTTATTCACAGCTTCCACCTGACCATTTTCTTGTGGGTAATAAGGTGATGAGTGTTCTTGTCTCAACCCTATCTTTGATGTTAATTAAAACATCATTTTGTTCTAAAAGTGACTACCATGGTCAATGACAATCTCCTTCGAGACATCGAACCTTGCTATTATTTGATTAAACAAGAAGAGAGTTGTTGTCTCTCCATCATTGTTGAATGTTGGCATAGCTTCGACCCACTTAGTAAAGTAGTCTACTGCTACGATGATATAATGGTGCCCCCTAGATGAGGGGGGGTGGCATGTAGTATAATCAATCCCCCATTTGGTGAAGAGGCCAACTGTGATGATGGGAAACATGGGAGCAGGATGTAACCGAGTGGCACTTCTTGACTGATTCAACACAATCTTTGATTAACGTCGGCCAATAGTAACTGGCTTGTAGAATATTTTGGGATTTTGCCAACCCATACAAATGACCACCACATGCTCCAGTTTGGCAGTCTTTAAGAACAATTTCCACTTATTCATGGGTGATACATCGACGAAGGATGCAATCTATACCTCAACGATACAAAGTGTCTTCAAGAATAAGATATTTTTTTTCTTGATGGCATATACGCCAACGCTCATCACGAGAAGAAGAGGCGGGGCACTTCAAAGTCTAGACATAGACTAGTATATCTCCATACCAGGGGTCCAAAGATGAAATCAGAAAAATATCTCCTTTAATTGATGATTCTTCGGGCATAACATCACCTGACTCGACCGAAAGTTCCGAGATGAGTTTTGGAAAGACCATCGACTTTTTGTATTTCGCTGAAATAAAATCTAAGTCAAATTCCTTAAGGATAACTATCCATCTACTGATCTTTCCATTGATTGCGCGTCATGTCAACACATATTGGAATGGATTCACAACGACAATGAAAGTAGTCTTGCGAAATAGGATATAGGGACAAAACCATTGGACAAGATGAACTACTACTAACGCAAGTTTTCCAACATGGGTGTAGTTCAGTTCTGGTCCAATAAAGCCTTGGCTCAAGTAGTAAATCATGTGCTCTTCAAGCAAATCATCCTCTTGAACCAAGACCATGCCGATGGTTGACTCTACAGCAGAAAAGTATAACAAGAAATCTTTTTTATAATTGGGTGGCCGAAGCATGGGGGCATACGTGAGGGCGCGTTTCAACGCTTCGAAAGAGCTCTGAGAGGCTTCGTCCCAATGGAAAGGAATGTCCTTATTTACTAAACGCATGAACCATTTTGTGATCTCGACATACTTTGTGATGAAACACTGTAAAAAGTTTTGTTTTCCCTGTAAACTTTGAAGCTGAGGGACTATGCACAGGGGAGGCAACTGAACTATTGCCTCAACCTTTAGAGGATCGATCATGATCCCTGTTGTTGAAACTATGAAACCTAGCAAACAACCCGACATCACACACAAGTTGCATTTGTTTGGATTTAAGCGAATCCGATAGTAGTGACTTTGCTCAAACAAAGTCGGAGGTGTGTGGGATGATCAACTCTCTTACGAGATCATGACGCTAAATTATCTAGATAAGCCTTGAATAGGTGTTTGAGATTGTGGAAAGAAAAAGACATGGCCCAATGAAAAGTGGCTCGATCATTCTTTAGGCCAAAAGGAATATTTCGATAAGAAAATGTAACCCATGGATAGATAAAAGTTTTTTTATGCTAGTCTTTGGGCTTAATCCGTATTTGATTGTATCTCGATAAACCATCCATGAAAGAAAATACCTTGCAGCCTATGCATTCATCGACAATCTGGTCAATAAATAGGGTGGGGAAATTATCCTTTGGACAGGCCTTGTTCAAATCATATAATTTCATACATACGTGAATCATACCCTACTTTTTGTTGACTGGAACAGGATTCGACACCCATTGAGTCAATTGGCTAAGTTAGATGAAACCAACTTTGAGTAGTTTCTCTACTTCAGCCTTAATAGTTGTTGCTTTCCGAGGATTAACCAAACAAAGATTCTATCGGACTGGCTTGGCATCAGGGTAAGTAGTAATCTCATGTTCGACGATCCTTGGATCAATTCCTGGCATTTCCTCGTAAGACCAAGCAAAAACGTCGTGGAAATATTTAAATAAATCTGTATAGATCTTAATCTCCTCAGGGGAATAGTCTGCTTTGATGAAGACATTCTCCATGATGCTAGGGGTTCTAGAGATATCAATAGGTATCATTTTAGGGATGGTTTCCATATTACCCTCGACATAAACTGTGTACGTAGCCAAAGGATTGATAGGACAAGACCTATCTCTAGTCATAGTCAACACCAAGTCTCCTTCCTCTATTCTTCCTAAATCTTGGAGTAAATATGATATGTGATGGAGATCATCCCAGGGTCTGTCTGGACCAGTCAATGCCTCTAAACTTGCCTCGTCAGAGGGAAATACCAAGTCTAAGGAATAGACTTGGTAGGAATCTTGATACCAGGCAAGCTCAAGAACTAGATCTAACTCTTGTGTAGGAGTCAGATCAGAGTTAGCAGAATCTTGCTAGACTATAGAGTAGACAACTTCTACCACGGACAAGGGCATGGACATGCCATGGTTCCCTATCCCTTCCATCATGGCTGATGGGGAAGGAAGAATCCACAGATCATTAAAGTAGGTCATGCAGAACAATGACACTGAAAACATTTTAGCCTTAGGCTGGTCAGGGACAGTCAATATCATTTTGCAATTGCTAGAAGGAGGCGGGTAATATAAATTACCCATGAGAGGTGGGCAGAAACCAACCCCCACGTTGATGACATCGGGCTATAGGTTATCAATCATCGGGACTGCGGATTCGCTCGATGAAGGGTCAGGTCTGGAGAAATACAATTGATCAATTGTCACAATTCGACCCTCATGTGGAAAAAACAAGACCCAAAACACTCTGGCAACCACTACATGCATGGAATATGTCCAAATCCTTCTTAAAAGGAGGTTGTAGTTGAGAGGTGCATCGACCACTTCAACTTTGATGCACACAATATTCCCTCCTAACTGTATGGGGAAAGACAGAATGATTCGATGTGGTTTGATAGAATGACCGTCGAAAGCTGTAAGAAGAGTAGGTGAATGAAACAGAACAAGTTGGCCAATGGTCTTCCAACACGCCAACAACATCATGCATTTCGAGGCAACTTCATCAACCACCGTACGAAAAATATTCCGGGTAGACGATTTTGTGGGGTGAGCCACTACTATCTGAAATGCGATGTGGTATGGGAGACGAGGCTTCAAGTCGGTTGTATCAAGCGTGATATTTCCCAGATTACATGTCTCAGTGGATCCTAAGGCAACTAGAAGAGCCTTTCTTTGCGAAGGGAAGCTTTAGAGGACCTCCAAAGTAGACATCACGCAAGGGGTTTGTGACAAATCTTCCACCACATAGTAATTTTTGGTGGGCCTTGTGTTTGGATTGTGTGAATCCTTCTTGAACGCCCCTTTCAGGATGCATTTCATTGTTTCACCCATCTTTCTCTTGATTTGGAGAGAAACATATGGGTTTTCAACTTCTTTTCCCTTTTCAACAGCACTTGGCATTCCATAATTGTGTGCCCTAGTAGCTATGTGAGCTTCCCCTTTCAAAATATAGGCAATCAAAGTTGAGGGATTGCTAGATGATGAAGGGGGTCCTTGACTTCCCCCATCCTCATTTGTAGAGGCTTGAGTTAAATTTTTCCCATGAGAAAATGGGTTCGTTAACACTGCAAGATGTTGTTGTGCCAATAAATTTTGGGCCTCCGTGAGTCAAGGACACAAGTGAGTCAGGTGGTCTTCCATGAAGAGGTTGCATGGAAACTTCGACTTCTTTCTCTCTATGTTTCCCCTGCTAGCATTATTGGTGGGTTTCTCATCCCCCTTACCCTTCTTTTGTTGTTTCTTCTTCTCGTCGGCCTGCTGGTTTGATTTTGGGTTTGTTGATTGCACATTGTGTACATCTGACGTCTTAGTAGGGGGAGAAATTGAACAAGTGGTTTGGTTGGCCGTTATCTACTGTATCGACAATTGTTGCAATTGATTCAAAAACTGATTAGCAGGATTTGCTTGTGCTGAACTGACAGTGCCATTGACTTGTGGCCGAGACTTCTGTCTGGTCTTGTCAAGTATAGACCTTGGTGCATCTAGCAAGATTTTGTAAAGTAAACTAGACTGAGAGTAAATCAACTCTAGTTGTTGAGCTCTCATTATCACTTCTTCTTTTGAAAAGACCCCCAACATTACTACATCTTTGGATACCTGAGGGACCAAAGACTTGATGAACCACTCTAGCAGGAATGCTGGTGGTATTGGTACTTTTATCAAACTCTTTTGGGGTCTCCATTCTCATATGTGATCAGAGATATGGTTTTCCTTTGTCTTCTCAAAGTTGGCCAACAGTTCTATGCTGGCATCATATCTCATAGGTAATTGAAAATGGTTTAAGAAAACCATTGCCAATTTGCAAAAAGTAGAGTATCTTGAGCGGTCGATCTCAATGTACCATTTCATGGAACTCCTAATGAGAGTGCATTGAAACAAACACAACTGTACAGATTCGTCTTTCAATGAGTTGGATGAGCACCATAGGTGAAAGGTAGTCACATGATCACCTAGATATTCATTAGGTTTTCCTTCAAACTTTGGAATGTATGAGGGAAACTTGGTTGGCATAGCAGGCCAACGTGGATTGTGACAGATTGGGTCATTCAATAATCTTGACAAGTCTGGAAAATGCAAAGTTGCCAAAAATGGTAGATTAGGTTGTTGAGTATGTATAGGAGGATAAGAGCCTGGGATTTGGCTGGCACCAGGTTTCCAGGAAAAATTAGGTTGTTGGCCCAGGTTCTGGTACTGCGTTGGTTGAGACGTCATCAACTGACTCCCATAATAGGACCTTGAGGGCTGAGATGGGATTGCTCCTGACGTTGTGTTCCAAAGGTTCTAGAAAGGGTTTCCCCCTACCGATCCGATGAGCACAGGTATTGAGCCTTGTCCGGGGTTCCATTGACCATGGAAGGGGTTCCCCCTGGTCGACATCCCTGACAAGGGGACTGATCCCTACCACAGATTCCAAGGTCCTTGAGAAGTGTGTCCCCCCTGTGCAAGAATAGTACCCTGCATAGGATTTTGTGATCCAAAACCAGGGTTTCCCCCGAATGAGATGATAGATGACGAGAATGCATTGTTACCAAACATGTTGAACAAAGTGTGGTTCCAAAATAAGGTCCTTTACTACCTTCTCCGAACAATTTGTAATTCATGTTTGACCAGGTGGGTTGCTGAGAAGCATCGCCAAGCGAGGGGGATGATAGAGGTATATCACCCCTACCATAAGGGAAAACATTATAGGGGGCTGAGGTGCCCCCCATGGACCCTTTCAGAGGATCGTTTGAGATCCTTGCCCCCATATCCAGGGTATGTAAGGTGGAGTAGAAGAGGATCAAGTTCGTGTCAAAGTTGGGCATCCTATATGAAAACAAAGGGCCCGTCGCACTCTGCGTAAACGGTGCAGTGACCGCCTCCATGGATGGAATCAGACCACTACCTAAGGTAGAGGCGGTCAAGACCAGAGTGGCCCGAAACTGTGAAGGTGAATCAGGAGGTGGAACACTCCTAGTCATGTTAGCCATAGAGGGAGTATGAGGACTCCCTGTCGAAGTAGAAGCATTTTTTTCCATCGATTCTTGCAGGATTATTTGACGATTGTGATGCGTTACCCTTGGAGGGGAAATCTGTATCAGAGATTGTGTCGGCAAGTCAGTGATCAAAGAGTTATATAGAGCGAGAGCTTCTGCTCCAAGGTCAGAAATAGTTGTTCCCTCCAAAAATTAATGTTCTCCTCTCGGAGATAGCTCAGGTACATCTTCTTGTGTCTTGGTCGCCTCAAATGACCCTTGTTGGTCAAGTCTTCACCTTCACGGTAGTGGTGGTGGCTCCAAGATAATCGATGGCAGGCCCAAAATCCTTCGTGACCGAAAAAGATCTTGATATTCCACTGTGTGAAAATATTAATGACACACTAAGGCTTTCTAACATTGAAGACAAAAACACACACTAGAAATAGTTCCTATGAGATGCAACAAACAAAACACTAATACTAGTTGGAAGAACAGTTACAACAACCAACACTAGAGAAACTTACCGGTGCAAGTGTAGCTCAAATACGGAAGCACCCTCTGGGTATACTCTGCAAAGAGTGTCCCAATTCCTACCCTAGGTACCATGGTATACCCCCGTAGTCACCTGTGTAAGTCCCTAAAATCAAAGGCAACTAAGTTGCCAGCTCATGAAAAACTACCAAGCAGGTATAGTCGACAGTCGGGTGGATCACAATGAGAAGGGTATCAAGCCCGAAACCTATCAAGGGTATCAAAAACAAGTATTCTAGAATACAACTGAGGACCTTGAATGGATTCGAGACCCACAAAGCTCTGTGGAAAATGCGATCAACGTAATCCCAAGATAATTCCTCTATATGCGTTCCTCCACTACGATTGGTCTGGCTTTGGAGGGGTTATCTCTGCTACCTCTCTGCATGCGACCTTCTGTTTAGCCCTTGTGTTAAAGGGGGGTCCCAGATAGTTTCCACGTTACTATAGTCCTTCATTCCCTAGCATAGACTCCTATGTTTTTTTATAGCCTTGAAGAGTTTCCTCTCCAACCTAAATCAAGGCTCTAGCCTAATCTAGTTAATGGACCCTACAAACAGAAAGTCTGATTAATTTTAATTCAACGTTAATTTTAAGTGGTTTATCTTAAGTCAAAGGAATGGAAATGAAATTGATGGTTTTTTTAAAGAGACGAAAGAGAAGAACAAATGCTGGAAACAAAATTACTTCTTTTTCAACAAACAAGGATTTGCAAATTGAACACTCTTTAACCAAGTTTTCTAACTAACTTTTCTCTCTAAGATCTTTTAAAAGAGAAACTCAAAACTGAATTTCGCTCGACTATGAGCTACTTAAATTCCTAATTATTTAGTAAATAACTTAAGAAAGCACTCTTCTTCCTGAGAAAAAAACTTGACCTAACTACTTAACCAAACAAAAAACTGAAAACGTTTTTTATTTTTATATGCTCCAAAATAAGAAACTTGAAAATGAATTCTTTTCTTTTCTTCTAAATCAAGTAAAAAGGGAAAAGTAAAGACAATATGAGACCAAAAACCAACTTATGTTCTACTACGTCTCACAAAGAGTTACTGACAATACTAAACAAGTTAATCAGAAAAAACTCACAAAACTTGTTTCAAACCCTAATCAAGAAAACACAAGAAATCTTGATAAAGAAAAAGCTAACTGTTGTCAAACCTAGGCCAAAGACTACAAAGAACAGAGACCAGGGATAGATCAAGAAAACCCCTGAGAAATATGTCTTCATTCAAGGAAGAGGATGACTTCCTCTTCTTTAAAAAAGACTTTCCTGACATAGGCACAGAACTAATACTTTAGCAGCCTGCATATGTATGCGGGTTGTCCAAAGATAGGGTGTGTATGTACACATGCAGACCCACTGCAGGCCACGTACACCTCTGTGACTTCTCTAAAAATAATAAATAACAGTCAAGCAAACCAAGCAGGGAGTATTGGTATGGAACACCAAAATCCATTAAAGACACAAACTTACAGAAACTCAAGAAATAGTAAATAAACTAATTAAAGACACCCAAAAACAAAAATTCCCTATAAATCCTAGAGGTTCCCCAATATGGTCGCCAATTCTGCTATAGTGGGAAAACCCCCCTACGGACTACACTAGGGTTCTAAAGTGCAGGCATAGATAACTTTCTAAAGTATACTACTTTTAACAACTATCTTGACAACATCCCACATTCATGCATAAAGTACAAAGTATAGGGATCTGGTAGTCTTACTTTGAACTCCATGTCCGGTGTCGATCCCAGTGCGTTCAGTTGCTTCTCGACTGGAAGTATCCTCCCAAGGCTGACCTGCATTAACCAAAAGACAAACAAGAAACTACGAAAATGCATTCTATATGTGAATTACTAGGTTAGATGTCATAACAAAATGTAAATCGAACATAAAAATAAAACACATCATATGGTCGGACGACAAAAGTATTTCTTTATATTAATCTCATAAAGTTATTTACAAAACGAGATCAACGACTGCTCCTTGAACGCATTCCTAGGATCCTCTTCACCAAGATCCAACTGCTTCCACATATCCTTCTTCTCTCACACTTCTCTCTATAGAATGGGCATAGACTTATGGATGAGGGAAAAGGGGCTAGAATAGGAAATTCTGGCTCAAAAATCACAATGTGGTTGCAAATTATTGGGGCAAGGGGGGATTAGGAAATGGGTAGAGTTTCACTGCTTTCATGCTTCTCTCTTGAATGGTACCCCAATACCTTCTTCTATATTCCAAAAATATAGTTATTCGGTTGGGTGACGGGCTATGGGCAGTCAATTGGTTAGGAAACTACAAAAATCCCATATTCTCTTGCAACTTTTTATTTTTTGCAACTTTTGTGGGTATACGTGGGATATAATGGTGCAGCTAGAATATGTACATGGGAAGTAGTGATGCATCTAGTGTACATACGTAGGTAGTAGTGGTGCAAGGCACGTACATCTTCAAAAAATTGGTTTTTAAGAAGAACTATTCAGTATTGGCTAGGAAAAAATAGTAAGTAAGATGTCTTGCTGCTAGGTATGCATGTCTGGTGCAAATTAGGATTATAACAGGCCTCAAATGAAATAAATTGTAACTAAATATGTAAAGTGGTTTATGATTGTTTCTACTTGTAAGCCCACTAATAGAAAATTGGGGCTATACACACCACTTCCTGTTCCATCCCATCCATGGGAAAGTATTTCCATGGATTTTGTAGGGGGTTTACTGATGACCAAAGGGGGTCATGACTATTTGTATGTTGTAGTGGATAGGTTCAAAAATATGTGTATCTTGATGCCATGTAAAAAGAATATCACTTTTGAGCATATTGCTAATCTTTTCTTTCAGTATGTTTGGGTTCACTTTGGGTTACCTACATCCATTATCTCATATCGAGATACTCAATTCCCTGGGAACTTTTGGACTAGCCTGTGGAGCATGATGGGCACCAAATTGAAGAGGAGCACTACTTTGCATCCATAGACCAATGAAAAAACAGAGGTGGTAAACATAATAGTAGTAATTTTTCTTCAAGGCTACTGCAACAAGCATCCCAGGTTATGGGATGACCAGAGACCCTATGTACAACATGATTATAATCGAGATTTACATTCTTCCACTAAGAGTTCACCTTTTGAGACATGTTTTGGGTACCTACCCAAGGTTCCTTTGGACTTGATATATGGGAGAGATGATGATGTGAATGGAGAATGAACATAGGACAAAGCCTACAAGTTCATCCAGAGGATCCAACAAATACACAAGGAAATCAAGGAATAATTGGAGAAAATTCAAGCACAGTATAAAGCTCAACATGAAAAGCACATGGTTGATCATCAGTTCCAGGTTGGAGACTGACTATGAATTCACATCAACAAGGAGATATTGAAGGGAGAAGGAAATAAACTCAATCCCATTCTTTATGGACCCTTCACTATCTTGGAGAAAAGTGGTAACAATGCTTTTCGTCTAGATATTCCACCTTATGTGCAGATTTACTCAGTTGTGAACGTTGAGAAATTGAAACTTTTTGAGCCTCCCATGATCATGGATCAAGATGAGGAAATTTCAATACCTTCAATTGATGAGTTTGCACATAAGTACTTGGATGAGTTACAATAATATATCATCCTAGGCTGAAGGACGAGGATTTCATGCAGGGGTGATGTTAATTATCTTCGAGTAGGCTTAAAGGGCACACATCCAAGCGAGGAAAAATGGATAGAGGAGGATAAAGTGAGGGGACTCTTCCCTGAATTACCTATTGATTGATGAAAGCTTTTGGTGGTCCAAAAATCTCCCAATGGGAAGGTGTGATCCAAAAAGGATCTATATAAGGATAAGAATAACTCAAAACTTGTAGAGGAAATTTAGGACGCTCATAATGGCTTCAGTGGACAAAGAAAGGGAAAAAATTTTAAGTTCCCAAAACTCAGTGAAAATGACATGATAGCGAAGAGAAATCTACAATCTTTCTAACCGCGCAAACGAATCGTCAACTAGATTTACGGATTGAAAGCTATTTGCAGTCAAAGTTTGGTCAACCTAGCCTAGTCAGCAGGGGATGAGTCAACATCTCTATTGTTGATGTCAGCATTTGTATGACACACATGGAAGGATAAGGAAGGTGACATGTGTCATGATTATGTTAGCATGACATCAACATGGTGATGCGAAAGCACCAGAGGTTGCCACGTGTCACCCAATTTTGGTATTTTCGGGTTGATATGTGAACCAATAGGATCGTGCCACGTGGAATTCCATACGATCCATACGCTGACATGGCATAATGATGTGTCATGATGACATGGCATGATGACATGGCCGAGGAAAATGTGGCCCTGTGAGAGGCCACCACGTGGACCAATCAGAGGCCACAACGTGGACCAATCAGAGGCCACAACGTGGACCAATCAGAGGCTTCCATGTGGTAGGCAGAAAAAGTGTAATGATAGCCCGTGAGCAAGTTTTGAAAAAAAATAAAAG
>JZKD02S1720978.1:103524-116861 GCA_000966675.3 Picea glauca
TTTGAATGCTTTAAGCTGCATTGAGTTGTCCCATTGATCCACCTTCATAAAATACAAAAACATCCGTTTCTTAAGTTACCAAGCACCTCTGGTCTACAACCACAAAGGGTTTCTTGGAGTGATAACACTACCTACTGGGGATTGGCGAGTTGTATCATAGGGCCCTAAGGGGGAAGGAGTTGGAGGTAGACCGACTCACTCGGGAGTTGGAGAGAACTTGAGGATTCTTGAGAGGCACACAGACTGCCCTTCAAGAATCAGAGTCTATATCAGATGGGTCTCTTGAGGAGATTCGCCAAAGATCCACTTCATTTGTCTTAGTGGACAGTCAGATGTATCATTTAGTCACATTGACAGAGGATGTTGATGATCTAGCAGAGTAGAACCAGTCGATGGGGGGCACTTCCATTTGTGTCTTAGGAGTGGTTGATCTCCATATAGAGATTGATCCGGCTGTACACCCAGGATATGTGATGCAGTATGAGTTTGTGGGAGATGACATGAGTATGACGAAGCATACCATGATGAGTGATAGCTCACAGAGAGATGTCGAGGTGTATGGTGGCATTCAGAGGGGTATAGTGCCTTGCAGGGAGGAGACACACTTAGGGGAGTATGTAGATGCCACTCCTCTGCAGCAACACATAGTTGTGGGAGATCACCTTCACCATTTCAGCAGTTGCATGGTAGATGAGAGATGGAGGTCGGAGGGGTTACTTCTGGTTGTACTGGATGGTTGGGACTCGGTGATGACCACAGGAGAGAATCTTTCATGGATATCGATGGATGAGCTTTTGGTCGAATCATTGGGATTGATCAAATAATGTGACACCTCCCAGTCCTATAGTCAGTTTCAGATGTTTCTATTAGCATGTCCTAACACTTTTATCATAGACATCAGCATGATGAGGGATAGGCCATGGCTAGGAGCATGGAGAGTGAGTAGGATGAGACTATATGACAGGAGTACTTTTATGGCATACAACAAGTCAGAGGTGGACCGCGTTAGACAGACAGTTGAGACTTGGTGTGTGATGGTGAGCATCATAGACCTGGTGATGACAGATGAGCACAGTGGGTTTCCAATAGTGATCAGCCCATCACAGGAGCAGCTAGCAGAGACTGGAAGTGATAAAATTCCAAGTTTTCTATGGGACCCAGGAGTCCGTTTGGTTAGCACGATGTTCATGTTGACCCAGGTTGCACCAGAAAGCCACAGACTCCACCTTGGTTTGGTTTGGAGTGGGTTTGCAGGTACTTGTTCTATGGGGCGAGACCTTTCCTTCCACTNTTATCTCTTTCTGTTATTTGCTGCATACACACATATAAACACATCTAAAAGGTAGATCAGCAAAGTGTTTGATGAAATACCTCACTCAGAAAAAGTTTTAAAAAGACACCAAAACTATGATGATCCTTGCATAATGGCTTGGGATCATTACACATAGTCCACCAAGGACAAACTTCATTATCAAGTTTTTGCTTTCAAATTTGATGTTTTTGTCTCCATTTTTTGAGATTTTCCTTCTTTAATGGTGCACTTTAATTTATGTTCATTTAATGCAATTCTGTATAATTAACTCGATGAAAAGATCCCTGATCACTATATGAGGAGATTGATTTGTATCGCTGCATATCTACCGAATTAATTCATAATTTTGTATCATTTCTATATTCATATCTAAATATCTTATGTTGGTGCATATCTTCCGATCTAATATCGATGTTATCATCGATATTATCCATCGATATTCTGTTGGATCAAATATCCCCATCGAGAGTCTCCACCAAATTTATGTCMAAAGTATTGAACCAATATTTTGTTGGAGCAGTAATTTTTGTGGGTAATTTTGTATTATGCATTGAAGTCATGTGTTATGTCTGTGGGTAATTTCCAGTCGAGAGAAGTCTATTGTAGTCATCACGTGAACCATGAATTGATGTAAATCATTGCAGAGACTCTTTCTTGCTGATAAGATCTAATAGTGATGTTCATCGTTTGTGCATAATTGTTTGTCTACGTGCAAGTTTTTTGGCTCGTTATTGCTATGTGGATATTCTCCTTCCAGGAGAATGATCTGCAGTGCATCTTAAATTGTAGTTTGTGGAAGCAACGTTGCAAACATGAGGTAGAGAGGTAGCCCTGGACTTGGTGTAATCTGGACTTGAACCAGCATCTATAATAAGGAACTTACATTCAGATTGCTTATCGGCATTAGAGTAAACCCTCTTAACACTTGCAAAACACTCCGATGTAATTTCATTTAAAAGAAGGAATTGGGAGCATGGAACCACAACCCCTAACACAAGGATAGTTTTTGTTGAAGGCTAATTTCTCCTCCTGTGCGTGGCCTCTCATCATTTCTTTGGACATTTTGTCCTTGACGTGAACTCTCTTCTGTGTGGACTCTAGGGTTTCATGTTATCTTGGTTCCAAGGTAGAGTTTACCTTCAATTGTTTTTTATTATTCCATGATAGTCATGGTATAATACATGAACATCTCATAGATCCAAGAATCATGAAGCCGCCCAAGCGAAGTACGAGGAGACCACCATTCTAGATCTCTAGTCCGATCTGTGGTGGGATTGGATCAGTTCTAAAATTATTTCATGTTCGAAGAAGAATTATTTTGCTTTCATTTGTGAACTATCCATCCATTACCTGGTTGACGAGTGAGTGGGTACATCCATCCATTACATGGTTTCCCATGGGGTGATTTCTCTCACATAATTTACACCCTGTCAGAATTCAAAATCGATTTGAGTTTTTTGATGCAGAGATTGCATTCATGAACAAATATTACTATGGAGGTCGCTCAGATAGTGCCTGCGGATGTAACTAGACATCCCATGAAGTAGAAAATAAATTTTTTAAATTAGAGTCAATCACCTATGAGCATGATTGCATCCAGTAGAGAGTGAAGATTTCATGGGTCATCAAATGAGATTGAAATATCTCTGGAGAGAGATGAAACACATGAGGAGAAATAATCAACAAAAAGAATCATTATAGTTAGTAGATAAGTATGATGTGCTTTCATTTGAAGAACCTATACTTGAAGATCATAATGCAGATTTTGACATCAATGAAGAACATGAAGAATTCAGTGAAATATTGAAAAGACTAATGCTAGTTCTTCCATCCTTCTCAGGTAAACATTTTAAGCTTTGGAAATTTAAAATGGAAGGATTACTTGGTTCAGTAGATTTATGGAAATTTGTTCAAGATGGTTTGGTCAATTCCCATGATAAGAGTAAAGATAAAATAAATTTATATCTTATCAGTTCAACACTTGATACAAGTATTTTGTTTTCTATTTTATATGAATTTGGTCATATAGACAATGCAAAATTTTTATGGGATATTCTAGAAATGAAATATAGTGAAAATATTGCATCTCCTTATGAGGAAACTTTAGAATTTGATGGTGAAGATTTTGAATCCTAGTGTACTCATGGTGAGACAATACATGATGAAGAGAACATGCTTTTTGATGAACAAAATTGTTCAAAAGAAGAATGGCTACAGATTATGAAAGAGAAAAGTGTTATTGATGATTCGTTGAATGGAAAGGCAACCCTACTTGGAAAAATAAGCCAAGTGGAAGTTAAAAAAGTAGATCCAATAGTATTTATTGCTAAATAATCTCATGAAGAAGAAGGCCTCACTGAGGAGGATGAATTTGTAGATAAAGAATATGTAGTCTTGCACTCTGTCAAAGAGCCAGATAATGTTGATGAAGAATTAAAATTTATTGAAAAGTCATATTGTGATGAATGCACATAGACAATATATTATGATGTAGAGATTAAATTCATTGAAAAATGGATAAACAAACCATATTATGATGAATATTGCATGGTCATTGAAGAAGAAGAAAACGACATTACAGATACATAAATTGAGTCAATTTATGATGAAAATCCAATAGATATTGGAGAAGAAGATGATGAAATTGAATAAATTTTTAGGAAGTGGAGCCTAGAAGAAATAAAGTTCTTTTATGAACTTATGTTGCAGAAAATTGATGATCAAAATATCATTGGTGAAGAGAAAACACCAGAGAATGGTATGTGGCAGCAGTTCACATACAAACATTTTTTCGAAGAAAAAGTTGAAGAGGACAAGAATGGGCAATCTGAAATAATTTTCAGATTGATGACAAACACCAACAAGAAGATGAAGGATAAGAAGATGAAACATGGAATTTTCAGCAAAAGAGGAAAACTTAAATTGAAAATGCATAGAGGGTTCAGAATCTGGAAAAGGAGGAAGAGAAAAAATCACTCATACATGGAGTTGAAACAAATATTAAGGTTTTGTTTGAATTTACCTTTGTAATATTTGTCAACCTTGTAAATGTGTTGAACCTGGATAGAATATATCTATCTAAACAATAATACACACATTTGCTGAGATAATTGGAGAAAGAAGGAGAGAAAGAATGGAAGAATTTTCATTAACCGTTGTGAATAATGAACAATTTACACATTATATACTCTGTATAACTCAATGAGTTCGACTTGAGGTGAACCAATGCACCATAGTGGTGTTCTATAGTAATCTGGACACACACCAACAGTTACGGGAGTGAATTGCCACCTATTCTAGTCTCTCAGGTAGTTACGTGAGTGAACTTCCACCTAGTTGAGTTAACTAGTAAACTAATCTTCAGTTAACTGGCTGAAAAGAGAGTAGTGAGGAGTTAACTCAGGGAATCAAGTCTAATGCACCACTCTGGTGATGATACCAAGGCAAGGTCGAATTATCATGGTGATGATCCCAATGTTGCATGGTGATGATCCCAATGCAACATCTAAACTCAACTCAACTAGTCAAATTGAAGTGTCAAGTGAAAGAGAATATTCTCCAGGTGGAATATTCTCCCTTAAAATATAGGATATTGGATAATGACTAATTATGACTAATAAACAAGGAATAACCTTAGGAAAAAGAAATCATAGGTGTGTGTGAAGTAACTCCAACACCCCCCCTAAACATCACTATGGTGAAAATAAATATTGGGTCCCGAGAACGAGGCCATGTTAGGTACCCAAGTACAAAAGATACGTTGAAAATAAAGTGAGGAAAGAGGGAAAACCTCATGGGAAACCCCCCCCTCTCAAGGCACAATGTATGTAAAAAGAAGAACTACAGTTTCTAGGAAACTGTGTCCTTCACTCCAAGATGACCTCGCAGAGAATGGAATTTCTGCTCAGTGAAGGTCTTGGTGAAAATGTCTGTCGTCTGTTCTGCTAAAGGAAATAACTGTAAGTTGATGATCCCCTCATGTAATAATTCCCAGATGTAGTGCATGTGGATCTGGATGTTCTTTGTCAACTTCCTTTGAACTGGATCTCTACAGAACTTCAAAGTGCTATGGTTGTCACACCAGATGGAAATCGACCGATGAAACTGAATGCCCAACTCAGTGAGAAAATGTTGTAGCCACATAGCTTGAATGGTTATGTTAAGTACCCCTATGTACTCTTCCTTGGATGAAGATAGAGAAATGGAAGCTTTCTTCTTGCTCGACCAACAAATAGGCCTGGAACCAAGACTAAGTTAGTAACCAAATGTGGACTTGCGATCAATGCTATCACCAACCCAGTCAGAATCAGTAAGCCCAATGAGATATAATGTAGATTATACTACAGAATGAATCCCAAAGGTGATGGTGCCCTGTACGTATTGAATGATATGGTTTGCATCTTTCCAATGTAGCTCATGCGGCTACTGCATGAACTTGGAAACTGTGCCAACTGCATATGAGAGGTCTAGTCTAGAGTGTGTGAGATACAATAATCCCCCCCTAGTTGTTTGTATAATGTGTTGTCAACCAGTGGAGTCTCCTTGCAATCCTCAAGTTTGACTCCTGACATGAAAGGAGTTGGAGCAGACTTGCAGTTTGTCATGTGAAATCTCTCAAGGAGATCTTGTGCATACTTGGATTGAGACAATTTGATGTCTAATGCATCCTAACTGATCTCAACTCCAAGAAATAAGTGTAGTGGAACCATGTCTGTCATCAAAAACTTGTCATGAATAATCCTCTTGACTGAAGAAATCGATGAAGTCGAGAAACCGGTGATCAACAAATCATCAACATACAGAACTAAAAGTAGAAGTGAATCATCTATCCTGAGAATGTATACATTCAGTTGTAATTTACAACGTATAAATTTCTGTGACGACAGGTAGGAGTCCATCTTGGCATACCATGCCCTTGGAGCCTGCTTGAGGCCATAAAGTGACTTCTTCAGTCGACAGACCAAAGATGAGTCCTGCATAAATATTTGGGGCTACTCCATGTAGATCTCCTCATAGAGATCACCATGAAGAAATGCATTCTTCACATCCATCTGATGGACTTCCCATCCCTTGGCTACCACAATGACAAGTGACAATCGTACAGAATCCATCTTTTCCACTGGAGGGAAGGTCTCATCATAGTCAATACCATGAACCTATTGAAAGCCTTTGGTGACAAGCCTTGCTTTGTATCTATTGATTTGTCCATCCGTTGTGCTCTTGGTCCTTTAGACCCATCTGTATCTAACAAGTTTCCTCCCAGAAGGAAGGGGAACCAGATCCCAAGTCTAGTTCTCGAGGAGGGAGTTGTACTCCTCCTACATGGCAGATTCCCAAAAGGGATTTCCAGCAGCCTCACCATAAGACTATGGATGTGAAGACTGAACCAAGAAAATATGCCTCAAAGACAATGGTTCAGTGGTAGTGAGTGCAATAGGAGGCTCCTTGAAATAAGATCGAGTCCTCCTAGTATCGGTTGGATAACCAACGAGATCCCCTGCATCCTGAAGAGTAGTCTGTGCCCACTTGGGCCTCTGCTCTAGATCTGCAACTGCATCTGGATGCTCTAACTCTGTATCTGACTATACTGACTCTGAATTTGAATCTGAATCATCTTAGTCCTCTGAATCATAACTCTCATCTGAAGAAGAGTCACCATGTGCATGCTCATCATCTCGAACAGGTGGAAGAGTGAAGTTGTCTGCATGCCACTGTAGAGGTACATGTGAGACACTTTCCTTGAATTAGACACTACGCTCAATGGTGAGCTAGTTCGAGGAAAGATCAATAAGATGATATCCCTTCACACTGTTAGGGTATCCAGCAAAAATGCACTCATTTTTTTCTGGATCAAGTGCCTTCCTCTTTTCAGAGGGAATCCAGGCCCATGCATGAGAACCAAAAATGAGAAAGTGGGTCACTTCCAGTTTTAGGCCGCTCCAAGCCTCATAGGGGGTCTTATCCTTAACAGATCTATGGGGATATTTGTTTTGGATGTATGTTGCATAGTTAATTTCTTCAGACCATAGTCACTGTGGTAGTGACTTTGCATAAAACATGCAAGATGCCATCTCCTTTAGAGATCGGTTTTTCCGTTCAACAACTCCATTTTGTTGCGGAGTATAGGGAACTGTATGCTGCAACAGAATCCTTGCCTCATGGAAAAGATTGTGGATCGCATGATTCAAATACTCTCCCCCATTATCATTTCAGAGGACTTTGATCTTCTTTGCAGACTGTGTCTCAACCAAGGCTTTGAAATCTTTAAGGTATTAAAAGACCTCGAATTTTTTCCTGAGAAAGTAGATTCAAGTAAAACGTGAGAAATCATCAACAAAAATGAGAAAAAACCTCACTTTGTTGATGGATGGATATGGAAAAGTACCCATAAGGTCACCGTGGATCAGATATAAAGGTGTGAAATCTCACTGAGACCTTCCTTTGTCTAATTTCTCTTGAGGGTGTTTCCCAAGAACACATCCCTCACATACTCCCTTGGAGAAATGGATGTTTGGTAAACCATCAACTAATATGTGCTTGCTAAGATGTTGTATGTATCTGAAATTCAAATGTTCAAACCTTTCGTGCCATATCCTACTACTTTCATCAACATGAGTAAGCAGTAAAGTAGAATCAGGTTCAATGAATTCAGAAAATGTATACAGCCTAGACTGATGATTTACCTCACCGGTAGAAACCCTCCAGTTGGTTTGCATGTCGTAGATGTCCATAGCATTTGGCATGAATACAAATTTCTTTCCGGTGCCATAATTTTTCATATGATATATAGAGATAAGGTTGATAGAAAGTTTTGGAACATGCAACACATTCTCGAAGCTTCCATTGGTGAGTTCAATCCTTCCTTTGTCGGTGACTTCGATGGAAGAGTAGTCCCCCGTCAGAATAGGAGGACCTTTGCATGCATCCAATGAAGAATAGACTACTTCTGAGGCAACCATGTGATGTGATGCTCCTGAATCTACAATCCAAGCATCGTGAGAGGAGTTGATGGCAATCAAGGCATGGCTAGAATTTCCTTTCTTGGAATTCAAATCTTCTAGCTTCTTCTTCTTTGCACCCTCGGGCATGCGATATCCAAGGTTGTTTTGCTTAAGTATTTGAGACATTAGATATATTTTTTTTTGCATGCATGCAGATTCCGAATGGAATCCTTTGTGAAATTATGTGCATTTCTCTCCTTTTCTTCCCTTTTCTCCTTTGGATCTGGAGGCATCGATGAAGGGTTTTGTGTACCCTTCTATTGAAGGAAAATATCCCTGCGGACAGGTAGATTGCCTCAAAGAGATGGACCCTAAACTCTAAGATAGAAAGTGCTTAATGTGGACACTGACTTCCTTTCAAATCTATACAAACTAATGCATAAGAAGGAAGGAGAATAGAAGTACCTCTTTATCGATGTTTGTCCCTGCTCGCTCTGAGTTGAGCTCCAAACTCTCTCTCCTCGATGAGTCCTATAGACAAAAAAAAGTAAGACCACTTTCTACTCTTTTGATATTAGCTTGAAAATAGATCTATCTATCAATGATAATTTCATGTAAGATCAGACACAAGCTAGAAAGAAACAGGCCAAGCGTGTCATATTAATGAGAATAACGATAACAATACTTACAATCGTAGATGCGAATGCGATAGCTTCGTCAAGTCCCCTTTTTATAACCCTTGCTCGGAAGATCCACGACTTGGATGATAGGAGCTTAAATAATCAATATCGTTTGGATGACTGTGTGTTCCCTATGAAATCATAGGTTTCATGCTAGCAATTCTTCCCCCTTTTCACCATCATGGACCCCTCTTATATAGGTTAAGAGAATATTAACCTCTTGATTTATCTTTAGAACAAGTTGAGGAATCCCCTCCTTGGATCAGGGTTCTCCTGATGGAACCAAGAATTTGAGTACAAATGCCTTCCAAAATTGAAATATCCTTCCCTTATTCTTCTCAACGGGCCAACTACTGCCTCAGATTATACAACTCTCCCTCAAAAGGGGCATCAGGGCGCTATAACGCTCGCTAGGAAGATTGAGGGAAGCGCCAGCGCTCCAAGGATGGATAACGCTCCTTCAGAGGGGCATTGGTGCATTATAACACTCTCTAAGACCTTATAGGGGAGTGCCAACCCTCCTAAGGCTGATGCAGAGGAGCGCTCACCTTCAAAACCCTTGTTTAAGAGCTCCTTTCAGATGGAAAAAGATTCTTGACTTCAGTAAATCATTCCCCCTTCTCCAAATCAAGTGTCTGGGGTATTCTAAGTGCCTCCTTAGTGTCATCATCATGGAAGTATGCTTTGTTTGATGTTTGCAACACTTGTGAAAAACATGCGACACTTGCGACAGTTGTAAGGAACATGCGACACTTACGACAGTTGAGAGGAACATGCGACACTTACCCAATTGAGTAATATTGATGTGTAATAGATTGCCCCCCAAAGCATGAAGTTGGAAGATGCGAATTGATAACTGAAATGATTTATAGATGCTCAAGCAAGGGTATAGACTCGGAGAACCTGACGGAATCTGCACACAAACATCCAACAAATACCATGACATATTTCAAAACCCAAGGCAGACATACCTATGCTTGGGTGATCAATACTTGCAAGATATAGCCGCCATAAAATACACTGTGGATCCATAATTGTATTGATGAAAAAGGTATATCCACCGAGGATACAATGTGGATCTATACTCCGATGACCTGGACTGATCGTAGCCACGAAGAATACACAATGGATCTACGAGATGACAAGACATAGCCATGACCAATACAAAGTGGATCTGTGTAATAGTGTATGCATCATTTGTCCAAGAGAAACTCCTCCGCATCCTGGGTAAAGAGTATTTCAAAGTGATCACTCAACCCAGGGTCTTCTTACCAATCCCAATATGGTATGATTTTAACCATGTGAATAGATGTCCTGACGTCAAACATGGTAGAAACCACTTGATTACCGGTCAATGGTGTGAATTGTTAACAAGTGCGAGGGAGATCACCATTAATGTCAATGATTCCCAAGGTACCCCAGTACATTCCAATGAATGTGAATGGATGAGCTAGATTCGAACATCCATGGAATCATTCGATTAGAGGTCAATGATGTAAACCTACTGTCAAATGTGAGGAGGCCTGCCATTGAGACATGCAGGTCCCAAAGTACTAACTGGTTTCTAAGCCTAATTCCTGGATAATGCGTTGAGGTCGACAGGAATAAGCTCGTCAAAGGAGGGCCTTGATGTATCCCCCATAAACGACATGAAATGGACATAGAGATGTAATTGGTGGATCAAAAGGATGTGGACTGACACAGGTTTTGAGGCAGGATATTTGGGATGGTTGAATCTTGAGGCAGATACTTCCCTTGAACACTGAGGCACAACAGTAGAACATGACATGGACCAAAAATTGATGATGCAGTGGATGTGGTGACTTACGTCAGGTGACCCAAAGGAGTGAAATAAACTCAAAGGATCGGCTCAGTGCAGAGGTTTAGCGGGTTATAATGTGTGCAAAAGACAAAGTGTCATGTTCAAGGGTGACTCTAAGAATTGCTTGATAATGTTCTCAAGAGACTGTTTGGCTTGCTACTTTCAAATTTTCCTCCATCCAGATAGATGAGTACCTCTTTTTGATTTAATGAGCTTGAGGAGGATAACACATGCTCGATATAACTCACCTTCGGTAAGTTCCTCTTCCTTTGTTTAACGAACTGGAAGAAGTAAGGGTTCGGTCTCGTATGGGCATGTCGATGTTTGTTTTATCGAGTCCAAGGACAGAAAACTCGAAGGTTTTTCATGATTATAGAGTCTGGAAAAACACTTAAAAGAGAACTCTCTCAGTTCCTTTTTCGTACAGTAGTCTAACGAGACCGAAAAAGAGATAAACTATCTCTTGAAAGACACCCTTTCGAACCTTTTGACGAGTGTGAAAGGAAGCAAGATCACTCGATAATCTTTTCATATTTAGAGAGTCTGAAAAGAGTTTAAAGATGACTCCAGGGGGGTTCCTTTTTCGTGTGTCCATGCGGGTCTGAAAAAGAGATAAAAGTCTACCTGGTGCGTTCTCATATTTTTGAGCTCGAGAATGAACTAAGACTATGTTCATAAGTGTGACAAGGTAAATAACCCATCAAAACTGCCAGGAAACCTGCGATGTCAAAACTACAAACCAGGGGTTTAGTGAAGCCATTATATTGTTAGAGAAACCCATAAATGACTATACCTTATAAAAAATGGAAATTTATAAATAGAAATACAATGAAAATTCCATTTACCATTTCATTTTGCATAAGGATTTTGGAGTAGTGGAGATTCTCATTTTGGAGGTGGATCTTGTTTCACTTGATACCGGAGCTACGGTTGACAGTTTCTCTTGTCGTTTGGACCAGGTAGATCTTCATCTCTCCTTATTTCAATTACATGGTTTAATATTCATTTTCATAGCAGTAGTTAATTCAAAAAATGAAGCCCTAAGTTGCCCCAAAAAGGACCAAATCGGCCTCTATTAAAAATGATGGAAAAATGGGATTCTTTTTGCAAAAATGTTTTAGAAGGCGATGTCTAAGATTCCAACACCTCAATACCTAAGTGGATGGGTCTTTTTTGGCAAAGAACCCATGAAAAAATCCTCACATATGCCCACGCAGCCATAAAGAAATCGTTTTCATTTTTTTATTGTTTGTGTGATGGGAGTTGAATGGCTAAGAGAGGGCGTGTTGATTGTAAAAGAGGGTGTGGTATCTTTAAATAATGTGGGAATTAAATTTCATGTTTTTAGATTGCTTTTGAAAATTGCCAAAATTGCCAAAACGTTGAAATAATGAAATTCTTTATTCTTTTTTTTTTTGTAGGTGATTTCAGTGACCATGATCGAGTGGAAAGAATGAGAACATGAGGTGGATGATTTGGCTGCCTTGTGGAGTCCTCACACACAGGCCGCATTGCGATCTTATGGCTTATTAAAATTCTTCAAATTACAAAAAATGAAGAAGGAGATTTTTTTGCTTGAGCACATGATCGACTTATGGGATGTTGCGGAGCAAGGATTCGGGATTGGCACACAAATTCTAACCATCGAGTTAGAAGATGTGTATTTCTTGACTGACCTCTCGAAAAGAGGGGTTCCCATATCTTTTTCTAGGTAGAGGGAACTACCTAAACAAGTGGGTGTGTATCTAGCACGTCACTGCATTCCAGGAGCAAGACTAGTAGGGGGTAGAATCCCTATCAAGGATATCCGAGAGCTACCCCTCCGGTCCATTTTGTTTGCCATCACGAACGTGACGGGCAGTACTAGCACGCATCTGGCATCAATATTGCAGGTGGCTTATGGTGTACAGTGTTTGGAACCAACACTATTCAATTGGAGTGCAGGTATCCTTCGAAATGTGAAGGAACAGGTTTCACGGTGCAGGATGGGACATAAACAGTTTGGTTACGGCTCTTTTTTGGTCTCATTTTTCCTAGAGCACATCTCCCATATGCAGCCTCAGATATCACTGGCGGTGTGACCACTGGATGAACCAAGGATGGAGAGGTGGACTAGTCTGTCTCCGAGGCTAGTAGCGGAGTCAGAGTTCCGTTTCACTAGCGATTTCTTTGCTTGGCTGAGACGACAGTATCTCTGGATAGAAGACTTCCCGTATGCTGAGGTAGATTTCCATGGGAGCATGGATTTGATTCTAACCACGAGGGAAGACTGGGATGTGTCAGGTAAGAGACTGAGCCACACCTTGTCTAGTTTTTGTTTTTTAAGTTTTTAATGTATATGTATTTTTTTTGGGTACATATAAGAGTGTTTAAAAGATGTATTGTTTTCAACATGTAGACAAGGGAGCAGTGTGCCCGGTTTATATAATGATACCAGGACGTCATGGGGCTGCTCCGGTTGTAGCAGATCTGGGAGTACCCGTGATAGGTCTCCGGGAGGTTGAAAGAAACCTCCAAGGCCTCACGATGGGCATTCCTCCTCTACGGAGGGGAGAAGTGCCTTTACATATGCAGAGGCACAC
>JZKD02S1720989.1:0-12516 GCA_000966675.3 Picea glauca
GTAAAACTTGGATTTATTTGTTAAAAGCAAAGAATGAAGTTTTTGGCAAATTCAAAGAGTTCAAGGCTCTGGTAGAAAACTTAACAAAGCGGAAGATAAAGACCTTGCGATCAGAGAATGGAGGTGAATTCACCTCAGAAGAATTCAAGGAGTATTGCAAGGAAGTTGGGATTAAGAGGGAGCTTTCTACTCCCTATAACCCTCGGCAGAATGGAATAGATGAAAGGAAGAACCGGACAATCATGGAAGCAGTAAAGGCCATGATCCATGATCAAGATATTCCTATGCATCTGTGGGCAGAAGCAGCGAAGACGGCAATGTACGTGCGGAATAAAAGTCCCCGCAAGGTGCTTGAAAACAAGACACCCGAGGAAATGCTTTCAGGAGAGAAACCAGAAGTCAGCCATTTCAGAATATTTGGTTGCCCTGTATTTGTTCACGTCCCCAAGGAAAAGAGGACAAAGTTGGACCCTTCCACACGGAAGGGCATATTTGTTGGTTACAGTGACACATCAAAGGCTTACATGATATACATTCTCAGTCACCGGAAAGTGGAGATCAGTTGATATGTANTTTTTGGTCTGTCTTGGGTCTCTGCATCAAATAATTATTACTTAAGAGATGTACAATTGGCCATGTGAATCATGGATTAACATGTTATCTGTATTCCTTGTGATCAATATGATAACTGATGTCATGAATTATGCTTTCAGCCTTGGCTGGGAATCTTGTAACAGATACTTCACTGGCAAATTCTTCAGACCTACTAGGAACATTCTCAGTTCTCGTTCCAGTGAGTTTTTCATTCTGTTTGCTTCTGTAATTGAATTCCCTTGTTTACTGTTAAAGCACTTCGAGGATGTAACAAATCAGAAATTTTAAGACTGATTGGTGATTTCAGGGAACTGATAGCGAGCCTCAAGAAACAAATTACATCGAGCCTGCTTTTTGGTCTGGTTCTCCGTCATATGTGGTTCAATCTTCATGCTCAGCAAGTCTGAATTCTTTATTTTTCTTTCAGCAAGACATCAATACATTTCCCATTGGTATGCTTTTGTTGCCTTCTTTGTGGCTTAAGATTTTTGCCATGTTGGAATTTCATAGGCTTTTAAGTTTTTATAGTATTTTGTTGCAGATGCAGAGTTCCATTGTGTGGAAAGCCGAGTGCTATGGCGTGATAATTCCTTAGTTGTAAACAAAGAACTGTTCCAAGGCTATTTTAAAGGAAATGCTGCTAGGAAAATCAATGAATTTGTTGCTGGTAAGTCAAATTTACTAAAGCTGCCTGTCATCTAACTTTGGATTTTCTCTGCTTTAGTTTGTATGATTTCAATTATTTAATTGTTCTAGCTACTTGTTTGCAGCTTATGATTTCATGAACTCAAACACAAAGAACTTCAATGTGACTGTCGGGTACAATGGAACATTTAGTAATGCGGCTGGAAATATGGGATATGCACTGCTGCGGATACCACGGTCTATGAATCTGGTATGCCACTGTAGAAGCTGAATAGTAGGATAATGTTTCAGACTCCAGAGTACATAGCTAATGGTTTGTTTTCAGTCCAAAAAATGAGTCTTATATTACCAAATTACAGAAATGCATCATGTGCAGTTGAGATATTTTCACCCTCTTCCAACCCAGTCCAGAAAAGCTGACATATTAGATTGAGTCCCATAATCAGAGTCCGAAATATACTTCTAAGAACGTGGCCTTTACTAGTAGTTTGAATTGCTAGTTCATTTAAGTGCCTTTGAGACACTAAATAGCCATCACTAATGTAAATTTCTTAAGATCAGCAACCTGAGTAAGAAGATTAAATCTAAATACTACACTAGAATTATTTACTTCTTTAAATGCAGCGGAAAACTAGAAAAACAAATCATACGCAGTACACATTTAATTTTCTGCTCCTCAAAATCAGTTCTTCATTCAAAAATATCTTCAGAACCTACAAGAGCTCCCCTAACAGGGAAAATGGCTCTGAAAGAGAAAAATCACAAATCACTGCAAACTTGAAATATTACAGTGCCTCGTAATCTGTGCTGGCTGAGCACAGAGGAAATCCGTACGGCCTGTATGGCTTGCTGTATGGATTCGTACGACTGTACGGACCTGCTGTATGGATCTGTACGACTGTACATATTTTGTTGTATGACCTACTGCCTCAGTTTGTGTGCAGCTGAACTTCTGCCTTCGACTTGCTGCTGCTGCTACAACTTTGTCTTCTCCCTTGCCAATTATTCACTCACTGTGAATAATGATTGTGTCTTGTCCTTTGCCCTCTTCGTCTTTTTATAACATTGACTCGAGCCATTTACCTAATCTCAATGGTCAAGATCTAACCGTGAGATCAATGGCTGTCATTTAATTAAATCATTAAGTGACTTAACTTAAGTCACTTTATTAATTAAATGTCATTTTATAAAAAGATGTTCACTTTATTAATTAATTAATAAAGTGAACTCTGAAAAAACATAGGATACATTTAAATGACGATTTCCACAATAAGACACACTTGTGGAAACACCTGTCTGAGCTACACACTTTAACACTCCCCCTTAGCGAGTGAGGTATTCTCCACCACTCTAAGCTTGTCTCTGAAGAAGACGAATTTGCCCTTTACCAAGGGTTTAGTGAAGATGTCTGCCTATTGCTCATCTTAAAAATATATTGGAGCTTGATTGCTCCCTTCAGCGCCCTGTCCCTAATAAAATGATATCTGATCTCAATGTGCTTCGACCTGTCATGAAACAATGGATTCTCCGAGTGTTTGATGCAACTATGGTTATCATAGTGGATCAAGGTCGGCTCAAGCTCCTTACAATCCTGTGAGTAGCTTGCGAAGCCAGATGGCTTCACAACTAGCTAGACTGGCTGCCATGTACTCTGCCTCAACTGAACTCTGTTGATGTTTCTGGTAGCAGCGGGAGGTATTCACCTTCGGGACAACTTTTCTTATAGATGAAGATGCCAAGAAATTAAAGGAAAACCATTGGAAGAATTAAAGAAGCCCTAGAAGAAATATATTGCTCCAGAGGTAAAGTCAACTCCACAAGAAAAAGACAAGAAGAAAATATAATTTCCAGAAAGTCAAGTCGGTCCTGCCTAAAAAGTCACTAGACAGATTAGTATAAATAAGTGTGACGCCTTCCTCATTTGACACACTCTCATTGATCTATAGCGCAAGTTTGGTGGAGAGCTGTAGTGGCAGTTGTAGCTATAGGAGGAAGAAGGGCGCAGGTGGAGGGTTTATCTCTTTTGGTCTTGATGGTGCGCTAGTGGAGGCTAGACACTCTAGCTCTTTGGCTAGGGTGTGCTGCAGCAGTTTTGCTGGGAGTCTTTCTTGATGGATTGCTCTAGTAGATAGAGTTGGTTCTTGGCAAGGATATTCTCTATAAGAAAAGTTGCGGGGTTTTCTTCCCGTGTTGAGAAGGGTTTCCCAGGATAACCTATTGACTCATATTTCAGTAGATGCTTAGCTCGGGGGAAGGCACGAGTAGGTGGCGATGGTGCAACATCGCCTATGGTGAAACGAACATGCAAAAGAAGATTAAATTGTTATGGTAAATCTAATGTTAACAAAAAATCAACATGGTATCARAGTTKGTTTCCTTTAGAACAGTGTAATCGATGGAAGGAAGATTGTGATATTTGCCGCTGCTCAAGACCTAAACCTTGTCAAGGTCGTTGAGCAACCTATTGGAGGGCGTTGAGTTTAATAGTGCCAGTTGCAGTGGCCAGTTGCCGGTTGCCAGTTGTGCAAACCTTGAGACAAGCTAGATGGTGCTACAATTTTTGAGGTATGCACTTGTATATGTTTAAAATTGTATCATCATCATGAGGGTGTTTGCAGGAGAAGGGATCTTTTGTCCAAGCGTCAATATGGAGATCCAAAGGGAAACAACGCACCCTTCCTAGAAGTGAAGACTCTAGGTTTGATTGTTTTTAATAATGCCTCTAGCTGTTATAGCATTATTGCGATCTTATGTTGCATTCTGATCTATTGAAGTTAAGATCATTATGAGATGCACTTGTTTGCAAGCTAAATTAATCTCCTCTAGGAGATATTCTTGGTTGTTGACTTTGTTCCAGGCATGTTATCTTGTTAAATCCCATGGAGGTTGCCATGGAGATGTTGTTGTTGTTTCTTGTTCCACGTAGGTTACCGTGGGCAGGTCACCAGCGATAGCTTTGAGAGGGAGCTATAGTGACGGTTGCAGAAGACAACATATTAGATAGTCTCTAGTTTGAGACATAAAGCAGTCTGACTAGACAAGGAGTTTGTATAGATTGATAGTTCGACCAATTTAAGCCCTGATGCATGATTCTATTAGTCTGAGTGAGTTATGGCATTGGAGACTTGCTCATTTGCATTATAGAGCTCTTCCCGCTCTAGGGAAGATGGTGACAGGTCTTCCAGTGCTCTGTGTAGAGAATGATGGCATTTGCAGAGGGTGTGCTCTTGGCAAGAATGCCAAGGGATATTTTCCGGGCAGTGACAATAGATCCAAGGGGATCTTGGACTTGGTGCATTTAGATTTGTGTGGGCCTATGATAGTTTCTTCCTTGAGTGGATACTTATACTATGAGATCTTCAGACTTGGATTTTGAAGAATATGACTCTCGAGGAGGCCTTCACCAGAGTGAAGCCCGAGGTTGGACACTTCATGATATTTGGGTGTCTTGTTTACATTCACGTACCCAAGGAGAAAAGGACGAAGTTAGACCCTTCAGGTAGGAAGGGCACATTTGTTTGGTACAATGAATCTTCGAAGGCATGTTGGATCTACATCCCAGGTCAGAGACAGACTGAGGTGAGCAGGGATGTTTCCCTTGAGGAGGTAGCCTTCAGGAGATCTAGAGGATCTCACATGGAGATTGATAGTGAGAGGTAGGAGGATATGGTATCTCCCCCCCCTCACCCGTTAGCAGTTCAGAGGGAGACAATTGAGCCCATGGAGACAGTTGAGCCCGTTGATCTAGTTGATTTAGTGGATCATGTTGATGTTCCCCGAGATATTGTAGTAGGTCGGAAGGGGCATGCATTGGCTCTTCAGACTTTGCAGGAGGCAGAGGGACATGCAACTCCCCGTGGTACTTTCATAGAAAGTAAGAGACCTCAGAGATTCTTGAGCTATGTTGCAGCTATGAGTCACATCATTGATTCTTAGCTTTCCTGTTATGAGGAGGCATCTAGTCAGCCTGTATGGAGAGATGCCATGATGGAGGAGTATTAGTGCATCATGAAGAATGATGTGTGGGATATTGTTCCGAGACCTGAAGGGAAGTCTATGGTGACTTCCAAGTGGATCTATAAGATCAAACATGCAGTCGACGGGAGCATCGAGAAGCACAAAGTGAGATTTGTGGCTAGAGGATTCTCTCAGGTAGAGGGAATAGGCTATGAGGAGACATTTGCTCTTGTTGCTCGGTACACCTCCATTCATACGATCATTGCCCTTGCTTCAGCCATGGGTTGGAGATTACATCAGATGGATGTAAAGACAACCTTCCTCAATGGAGAGATTGAGGAAGAGGTGTACATCGAACAACCAAATGGTTTCGTGATTCATGGGAAGGATTCCCATGTGTGTAGGTTGAAGAAGGCCTTGTATGGATTCAAGCAGGCACCTCGAGCTTGGTATGCGAGGATTGATGGATACTTGATGAGTTTGGGTTTCAACAAGAGTGTTGCTGATGCCAACCTGTACTATAAGGTTGTTGATGGTGAGTCACTGATTTTGATCTTGTGCGTTGATGATTTATTTCTCACCGAAGCAGAGAGTCTCATTGCTTGGTGCAAATATGAGTTGACCTCTGAGTTTGAAATGAAGGATCTTGGCATGATGCACTATTTCTTGGGACTAGAGGTGTGGCAAAGAACTGACGAGATCTTCCTGAATCAGGGGAAGTACACAGTTGAGATTTTGAGCAGATTTGGGATGTTGGACTGTAAGTCCATGGCCACATCGATGATGTCGAATCTGAAGAGGTTGAGTGAGTCTTCTTCCGATTCAGACTTGATTGATCCAACTATGTACCACAACTGATTGGATCATTGATGTATCTGGTTACACTACCAGACCAGACATTTACTATGCAGTGAGTGCACTTAGCCAGTTCGTGAGTTAGCCGAGGTAGATACATTGGGTAGCTGCGAAGCATGTGTTGAGATACTTGCGAGGCACAGTTGGATATGGCCTGAGATATGCTTCCAGTGTTGACATGAGACTGCCAGGATATGTTGATTTTGATTGGGCATGGAGCGCAGTGGATAGGAAGAGCACCTCTGGTTGTTGCTTCGGTTTGGGTTTTTCCATGGTTTCCTGGTGTAGCAGGAAACATACTTTTGTGGCTTTGAGTACTGCAAAAGTTGAGTATATTGCAGTGTGTATGGAAGTACGCGAAGCAATGTGGCTTCGGAAGCTCCTTGCAGGGTTGTTTGGACAAATGCTAGATCCCACCGTGATCCATTGTGATAACTAGAGCTGTTTGAAGGTCTCATAGAATCCAGTGTCTCATGAAAATTTCATTACATTTGAGACATGGTGCAGAGGAAAGCAGTACTGGTGCAGTACCTTCCTACAAATGAGTAGATTGCATATGTTCTCACCAAGCCCCTTGCCAAGTTGAAGTTCCAGTACTTCCGTGATAAACTTGGAGTGGATTGCCCCTCGTTAAGAGGGAGTGTTGATGACTGCAGCTTCGTGAGACATTCTCCAGGTCTTCTCCTCAGTGGAGTGAGCTGGGTCGACCTGTGAGGACATTCTCTAGATCTTCTCCTCAATGGAGTGAGTTGGGTAGATCTGTGAGTGTGTTGTGCCTTCTCCATGTCTTCTCGATGGATTGAGTTGGGTTGACCTGTGAAAGGTCTTCTCCTCAGGTGGCTGAGTTGGGTTGATCTATGAGGACGCTCCAGATCTTCTCCTCAGATGGATCAAGCCGGGTCGACTTGTGAGGACGCTCCTCAGTGATTGAGTTGCGCATGACACTTGTCAGTGAAGTGACAAGTTGTACTAGGTTGGTGCCCAACGACCCTTGGGTTGTAGCCCAAGAGGTTGGGATATTCTCCAGGTCGTTCTCCTCGATGGATTGAGCTGGGTTGACCTGTGAGGACTTAATGGGTTGGTGCCCAGTGACCCTTTGGTTGTAGCCCATGTGGTTGAGATATTGTCCAGGTCATTCTCCTCGATGGACTGAGCTGGGTTGACTTGTGACATTACTCCTCGATGGACTGAGTTGAGTATGGCACTTATCAATGTAATGATAAGTTGCATTGGGGTGCAGCCCATTGTCCCTTGGGGTGTAGCCCATGTGGACACGTTTGTTGGGGTGTAGCCCAAGTAGACACGTCGTGCGGAAGTAGCCCTTGATGATGATGACACACACTACGAGGTTGTAGCCCTAGTGATCTCTAGTGGGTTGTAGCCCCTAGACGACACTGACAGGTCCACATTGGGTGTAGCCATGTGCGACATGATGATGCTACTAATAGCATGGTCTGCATGACCATGGCGTGGTCGGATGACCATGGCATAGCTTGCGAGGCTATGAGGACCGGTGGAAAACATCATGGAGAATACCTCCCTAGCTAAGAGGGAGTGTTGATGTTTCTAGTAGCAGCGGGTGGTATTCACCTCCGGGACAATTTTTCTTATAGATGAAGATGCCAAGAAGTTAAAGGAAAACCATTGGAAGAATTAAAGAAGCCCCAGAAGAAATATATTGCTCCAGACGTAAATTTGGCTCCACAAGAAAAAGACAAACATAAAATATAATTTCCAGAAATGCAGGTCGACCCTGCTTGAAAAGTCACTAGACAGATTAGTATAAATAAGGGTGACGCCTTCCTCATTTGACACACTCTATCATTGATCGATAGCACAAGTTTGGCGGAGAGCTATAGTGGCAGCTGCAGCTACAGGAGGAAGAAGGGCATAGGTGGAGGGTTTATCTCTTTTGGTCTTGATGGTGCACTAGTGGAGGCTAGACACTCTAGCGCTTTGGCTAGGGTGCCTTGCAACAATTTTGCTGGGATTCTTTCTTGATGGATTGCTCTAGTAGATAGAGCTAGTTCTTGGCAACGATATTCTCTATAAAAAAAGTTGATGGGTTTTCTTCCCTTGTGTAGAAGGGTTTCCCAGGATAAACTATGGTTGGGTGGCCATGGTGCAACATCGCCTATGGTGAAATGAGCATGCAAAAGAAGATGAAATTGCTATGGTAAATCTAATGTTAACAAAATTTCAACAAACTCAATGCTATTGAGCTTTGCTTCCTTTTGAACCAGGAAACAACTGTTGACCCCAAATTGAAACAACACCGAGAGGTGCTCTTCTGATCTATATCACTGCCTACCCAATCTGAATCTAAGTACCCCTGCAACCTCACGCCATCACCGCCAAGGTACTGCAACCCATACCCTACTGTGCCTTGCAAGTATTTGAGCACGTGCTTTGCTGCCACCCAATGAACCTCCCTCGGCTCCACCATGAACTGGCTCAAAGTGTTCACAGAAAAGCAGATGTTTGGTCGAGTGCTGACCAGATACATCAACGAACCAATTAGTTGTCAGTACCGTTTGGGATCTTCCAATCTGAAGAATCAGTCTTCCTTAGGTTGGTCACCATCGGAGTGGCCATTGGTCTGCTCTCCTCCATCCTGAATCTCTTCAGGATCTCAAGAGTATAACTTTCCCTCTCCAAGGAAGATCTCGCCCGTCCGCTTCCAAACTTCAAGTCCCAGAAAGTAATGCATTGCCCGATATCCTTCATCTCAAATTGTACCGCTAAGTCTGGTTTGCATCCTGCAATCGGTCTCTTTGCACCTATCAGAATGAGATCATCAACATACAACACCAAGATGAGGACCTCAAATCCAACTAGCAAGAAGTATAGGTTGGGATCTGCCTCACTCTTGGTGAAGCCCGTGCCCTGCAAATAACTATCAATCCTCGAGTACCAGGCTCTGGGTGCCTGCTTGAGTCCATACATGGCTTTCTTTAGCCTGCACACATGTGTCTCCCTGTCATAAACCTCAAAACCCTGTGGTTGCTCGATGTAGACTTCTTCCTCAATGAATCTATTGAGGAAGGTTGTCTTCACCTCCATCTAATGGATGCTCCACCCCATCTCAGAAGTAATAGATAGGACTGCTCGGATAGAGGACTATCTAGCTACAGGAGAAAAAGTCTCCTTGTCTTCTATTCCCTCTTTCTAAGAGAACCCAAGAGCCACAAATTTGGCCTTGTACTTCTCCACATTTCCATCTGTTGTATGCTTTACTTTGTAAATCCACTTGGAAGTCACCACTAACTTGCCTTCTGGCCTTGGCACAATCTCCTAGACATCATTCCTCATGATGGCGTTGTGCTCCTCCATCATGGCATCTCTCCACACCTACTGGTTGGTTGCCTCAAAGCTGGAAGGCTCCGAGTCTATGATGTCGGTCATCAGAGCCATGTATGTCGGAAACTTCCTAGGAGGCCTACTCTCCCAGAATGTGGTCCTGGGAGGCTCAACATGCTCTCGAGCATCTGCAAAGTTTGCTCAAACCACCTGGGCCTCCTAACTGAAGTTGAAGGTGCTGACTGCTCCTCCACTCCCTCTGGAGTTTGGCTCCCTGCACTGGAAGTCTTTGCTCTCGGCTCATCCTTCGGTTCCACCTCCTGTGGCCCCTCTGCAACTATTGGTAGGTCCTGAGATTTCGTAGATGCCAAGTTCTCCTCGAAATTGACATTCGACTCATCATTGTCCTCCGCTGCTCTGCAGGAAGACTCTGTAAGCCTTCAAATCATCGCTGTATCCCACCAAGATGCCCCTTTCTCCCGAGGGCTGCAGGCTGCAGCTTAGTCCTCTTCTCCATAGGGATGTGGATATAGATTGGACAACCAAAAATCCTGAGATGTCCTATCTCAGGTCTCTTGCCTGTGAAGGCTTCCTTCGGTGTCTTATCCTCTAGTATCCCGTGTGGGCTCCTATTTTGCAAGCACACAACTTTATTGCATGCCTCGGCCCATAGAAACAAAGGAAAGCTCTGATCATGAATCATGGCCTTTGCTACATTGATGATTGACCGGTTCTTCCTCTCTGCAACCCCATTCTGCTGCTGGTTGTAGGGCACTGTCTTCTCCCGCTTGATTCCTACCTCCTTGTAGAAATCATTGAACTCTGTAGAGGTGAACTCACCCCCATTACCTGTCCTCATTGTCTTGATCTTCCTTCCTGTCATGTTCTCCACTTGAGCTTTGAAGGCTCGGAAGTGACTAAAGACCTCATCCTTGGTCTTCATGAAGTAGATCCAGGTCTTCTTGGAGAAGTCATTAGTGAAGGTCACATAGTAAGATGTGCCCTTCACTAAAGCTGTTGATATAGGCCCTCCCGTGTCTGAATGGATCAGATCCAAGATGCCCTTGGATCGAGTCTCACTGCTAGGAAAAGGTGCCTTGACATTCTTGACAAGGGCATAGGCTCTGCACATCCCCTGATGATTCAGACTGAAGTCTGGAAGCCCAGTGACCATCTGCCTCAATAATGGTGGAGCTTTGCGATGGAGATGCCCCATCCTCTTGTGCCACAACTTGCACAAGCTCTCACTGGTGTACATCAATGCCTGAGCAGGCTGGCCCTAAAGTCTTTAAAGGTTCCCATCTTGGACTCCAATCCTCAAAGCAGTGGTTGGATTGGCTCCCTCTGGGCGAATGAACACCTGCCCCCTCCAAAAGTTTAGCTCATAACCTTTGTCCTCCATGACTGAGATGGAAAACATTTTCTTCTTCAAGCCAAGTACATACAATACCTCCTGTGCATCAAAGGATCCTCTTGACTCCAACTGGAACTGCACTGGCCCCTGCCCCTTCACTGGGTACTTGGCATTGTTTCCAAGCTGTATGTGAAGCTCCGAGTCCTCCTTTGATAGGCTACTGAATAGCTCTCTAGCTTCTGTCATGTGGCGAGATGCGCCATTGTCCAAGTACCAAGCACTGATGGGAGTAGTTGAAGTAAACTGAGGTACTATGATGCTGCCAAATCTGGTATGTATTAGACCAAAATTTAGCTCTAAGTTTCAACCTCCAAACTGTCCTTTGCTGTTGTTTTAGGACATCAAACAGTTATGCAACTTTTCTGCTCATAAATTTGATTGGTCAAGTGTTCTTTGAGGTGCCCTTGCAAGTGTTTTCAACTAATGGTTAGCACATGCAATATAGCTCAAAACAATTAACACTCCTCTAGATCTTTACAACATTATCAAGCTGATCTACACTCTAAGCATGCATGAAATGAACACAAGTGTTTTTGTTCAACATGACCTTGGATAAACCCCCCCCGTGGAAAACCAATTTGGAATGGAACTATATATAAGTGATGTCTAAAGCATAGAGTACAACAAGTAAACTAGTACAATGGAACCTGTATACATAGCAAGCTCCTCTCGAGTCTTGCCAAAGGAACCAAAAAGATATGCACCCAAGCTTAGTGCGCCCTCTTCCCTTGTTGGCAAACTTGTTCAAGTGATGCACCCTTGATCCTTGTTGCTCTGAAGAAGAATCCCTTGCACCAGAAGAAGCTCTTGTGTGCTACCTCTCCAATGAGACAAACAAATCAACAATCGCCCAAGTCTAGCTAGTGCTTGGTAGGTGTGTGCCCTCCTCCTATAGTGCGCTTGTTGATATTATGGTAGCTGCGGGAGGTATTTACCTCCATGTGTAAACCTGGCGAGAATAGAATATTCCGAGAAGCAAGAAGAGACCCTAATTAATTGGTTAATGACCCTAGAAGACAAGTTGGCTCAAGAGAATGACTTGTATTAGGTTATTAGCCTCAAAGAAAAGAAGTCGGCTAAAGGAAATATTATAAACTAAAGAATTAGTACCCAGAATGAGATGTCGGCCCAGGCAATTTGCCAGAATTAGTATAAATACAGGAGGCCAGTCTTCATTCTGGCAAGCATTCTCAGAACTGCAGAAGAAACACTTGTGCGCACTGCAGTTGGCCAGTTTGTGCGCAAGTTTGGAGGAGAGCTGCCGTTGCAGCTAGTAGATTTCGGTCTTGGCTTGGACTCTCTCTTGGTTATGGTTTAGACTCTCTGATCATCTCTTGTTACTCTTGTTTGGTGCGCTATCCTTGGAGAGAGGTGCGCTATCTAGCCTAGGGTTTGCTTCTGGAATGATTCTCTGTCAAGGTTAAGGTGCTCGGGGGTGGCTTCGGCCTATGGTTGGGTGACAATAGTGATATTGTCTATGGTTAAACGAGCACATCCATCATATTCTAATAGGTTATGGGCCCACACCTCCTTCATTCACTCTAACCACTGGAAGGGAGCATAGCCATAAGGATACTAAGCTCGTTGAAGAATTGCCGCTAGGGTTTCTAGCAGGAACAATCACCAAAGCACTGTTGCTAGGGTTACTAGCAGGTGCAGTTGCAGAAACCCTAATCCTCTCGTTGAGGCACCTTAAGTGAAGGGATTGACCTAATTTCCGGATAGACTAGTGCGCCCTAGCCTAGCGCATC
>JZKD02S1721000.1:3967-14129 GCA_000966675.3 Picea glauca
CTTCCTAAAAGGAATATGGTTCAGTCACAATAAATTTGCTCATGAGATCCATGTATCAAGTAAATTGATCAGGATACTATCTCTATCTGCGTTGTGAAGTAGGGACTCCTACATTCTATGCAGTATCTAGTCTCAATCTATCAGCTTCTATGGTTTGCTTTCTTCCATTTCTGATGGATGGCTCTGCTCAAGTGGATTCCTCCACTCCATGAATCTCCTCATGTGACTGATCCACATCTTGAGACTCATCTTTGGGAACCAGTAGTTCGTCTTCTTCATGCAAGTCTAGCTCCCTCTCAAGCGACAACCGCATAGCTTTCCCCTCATCGAATTGTATATCCCCTCACATAACAATCATCTTACTGTTAGGAAAATACACACGGTAATTATGGGGTGTTTTTATGTACCCCACAAATATCCCAACTTCAACAGTCGGTTCTAGCTTCTTCTTGGCATCTTTGGTCACATGCACATAAACATATGAGCCAAAAACATTAAAATGAGAAACATCAGGTTTCTTACTAGTGAAATATTCTTCAGGTGTACTCATGCCAAGTACTCTATGAGGACAACGGTTTTTCACATAAACCGCAGTATTGCATGCTTCCTCCCACAAATTCATTGGTAGGCCCTGATCATGCAACATCGTTCGTGCTGCACCCACAATCATTCTATTTTTCCTCTCCGCGACCCCATTTTGTTGTGGGTTATGAGGCGCTATGAGTTCTCTTTGAATTCCTTCTTTCCTGCATAAGTCTTTGAATTTGTTAGAGATGTATTGTCCATCATTATCGCTTTTTAGAGCCTTCACTTGCTTCCCCGACTCTTTCTCCACCAATGCTTTAAACTCACAGAACTTTGAGAATGTTTGATCCTTCTTCTGCATGAAGAAGATCCAAAATTTACGAGAAAAGTCATCAACAAAAATAACATAATACCTATGTTTTGTTGTTGAAGCAACGGAGAATGGTCCACACACGTCTGTGTGAATTCTCTCCAGGATCACTGAAGAACGATTCTCCTTTTCATGAAAGGTGTACTTTACATACTTCCCCATGGTGCAACCCTTGCACTGATCTTCCTGAGCAAGTGTTCCCATTGGAATTCCATTAGATATTTGTTGCATGATCTTCAAGGCTCCATGATGAAGATGGCCCAATCACTTGTGCCATAATTCACCCTCGTCCCGGCTCACCACTTTTTCTACCTTGCCCATCAAAGCAGCGCAGCCATCTACTTCCAGCATGTAGATATTCTTAACTCGAATCCCTATCTTCTTGACTTGACACATTGCTTTATGTCATAGGAAAGATTTTCCATCACTGAAAACAACGTCATAGCCTCTATCTTCCAACATTGTGACTCAGACCAAGTTTTTATTCAGACTTGGAGCATGCATAACATTTCTCAATTGAAATGGTTTACTTGACTCCCTGTGAAAGGTAATGGTACCAATTCTAGTCGCACTGTATCGTCCATTGTCTCCCATCTCAATACACATTCTGAGATATTTCTCCTCCAAGTCATTGAAAGACTCTCTATCTCCCGTCATGTGGAAGGAAGTGACACTATCCAAATACCACATCGATCCTGATGCACTTGATGCCATGCATGAGATCAAAGAGAAATCAAGTTCAAATTGCGAGGAAAGGGCCTCACCAGTTGTAGCTCCAACAACCTTCTTGTTCTTCCTATTCTGTGGATAGTTAGTAGCGAGATGCCCATGTTCGTGACAGTGAAAACACTTCACTTTGGACAAATCCAACTTCTTTAATTTAGGCTCATATTTTGAATGGAATTTCTTCCCCTTTCCTTTCCTTGCCTTGGAAGACAAAGAAAAATCCTCTTCATCATCACGCTTTGATGAAGAGCCATCTCTGGTGTTCCTCATGAACTCCTCCTGCACTAGATCTGACCATAGTCGTTGCCAATCTGGCAATTTTTCCCTTCTATTGCTAGAGTATTGATAACTGTGCCAACTCTTGGGAATTCCTAGGAGTGCCAAGCTTACCAAATCATCATCACTGACTATTATTCCCACATTCCCCAGCTCATCTTGACATTGGACAAAATTTGTGAGATATTTTGGAATGGAGTCGCCCTTTTCCATCTTGATCTTCCTGAGTTTATCTTTGAGCACCAATTTCCTATGGTCTCTATTGTTTTGGAATATATCTGTCAAAACCTTCCACATTTCATGTGGTGTGGCTTTCCCATGGATACTTGAGACAATGTGGTCTCATACTCCCTCCAACAGGATCCTCCTCACCTTTGCCACTTTCTTTTTCCATGCATCAAGATTTGTAGCGCCTGTAGAAGCTAGCTTAGGAACATATTTATCAATGAATTCCTTCAACCCATTGTCTTCGAGTACTTCCTCCATCCTGTCCTTCTAAGCAATCTAGTTCTAGCTTCCCTCAAGTGCATACTCCAACCTCAAGCCATTGAAATCCATGTCTCTCTTGAATCAACTATAGAACCAAGAAAAGTCTTTCTGCAAATTTGAATTCTATCGAATCACTATCTTAGTTTCTACAATTCCTCTTGCTCGTTCCAGTCTCACGCTGAACCCTCACGACTGCTTCTAACCCAACCTGCGGACCTTACAAGCATTTTCACACCTCCTGAGTTACTTGATTGCAGGATTTCTGCACTGTAATGCACAGTGGACTGCGAAAATCTTCAAGGATTTCCGCATTGTAATACATAGTAGCCTGCGGAAATGAACAGTACTTTTCATGCATGAAACAATGAGTAGTATGCCGATGCACCCTGCTAGAGGAGAGACCTATGGAAATTTTGAAATTTACGCACCTCACTTTCGTGGCTCTGATACCATGTAGAAATTTCAATACAATTAAGTATTGCTCAGATTCTCCTGATCTAATAATCACTTGTCGCTTGTTAAATACATAATCGCTTCTACTAATATTTGTGCAGAATTTAAACCATGATCGACAATGCAATATCAAGCAAACGAATCAATCAAGCATAACACATATGTTTTATTGGGAAAGAATAAATCTAAAAACCCCACTATTATATATTATGTATATATTGGATCATGAGGCAATCTCATACAAAACTCTAATCCAAGAGCTCTCAGTACAATACAATCGTCTCACATTGTCATACAAAAATCCGCAAATACATGTTCCAACTCTCTGCCTCCAGACAACCTACCTCCTCTACGCAAATCCCTGCAATTGATGAATGAACCCTCTACACTGGGATGCACATGCTCATGGGCATATCCACTGTGTGTGTGATTTCATGAGTGCACTTAACTCAAATCACAACTGATAGCCAACCTGTCCCTTTCACCTCTTATCTCAACTGGGTCTCCACTGGATCTAACATGCATGTAGTTAACAGTGGTAAATCTTCAGTTTCATGTGAGATCAGTGATTGTGAATTAATTAATAAATAATTCACTGAACTCTCACTAGTGAAAGTTTAGTTACAACTAGTACAACTGATCTTAACTCACTTAATTGAGTTAAACTACTTTACAACTCACATAAATACACTTATAACTCTATTACAACTTCAAGTCACTTCCATGTCTGATCATTCAACCTTTAAACTCAAATTTCCTATAATTAATTGATTTTCCATTTCAGTTAATTATTTCAAGTAATTATGAGATAATAGATTAATTATTTATTGTCCAATTTACTTAAGGGAAAAATAATTTAGTGTTATAACCCTAAATTGCACCACACATGCTTACCTGGCATCAGACCAACTCATATCCCTTCATTGTCAAAACATCTGCTGAACAAACTCTTTGAAAATCCTATTGTATCAAGGCCCACGTGCCCTAACCCATTACTGCACGCATGTAAACGTTGGCTGGTTCAATACATCCCGCGTGTACCTAACAAAGCACGAAAAGAGGAAAGTTGCCGACGGAACAAAAAGCTATGGGTCAGTTAACTGAAAATCTCGACCATGCATGGCCGAGGGTTCGTCCAAAACCCTAGCTCCTTCTAGCCTATAAAAGAAGGGGTAGGGGCACCATTTGGAAGAGGAAAATTATAGCGAAGAAAATCTGCCCATTTTTGTAATCCATTGTCCCAACCCTTTAGCCTTTCCTCAAGCCAAAGGAGAATTCATGCAAAGTAGTTGGAGGACAAAGAAGAGGAGCCCAGGATCAGGTTCAAGGAGCGGTGGTCGATCTCGACTTTGATTATAAGTTGATTCATTTTCATTAATAAAAAGAATACTTTTCCCGTCCCAATGCACAAGTTATCTATGATTTGATGAATTTGTGTTTGATTTCTAACCCTTGAGTAAGAAAGTAGCATGCATGAGTAGTTGGTATTTGTCTTGATTGCAGTTTATCTGTGGAAGGAGCAGTGCAAGCAAGGGGTCAAATCACAACGAAGGATCTACATCAAACGCCGGTAAAAAGGTTAGTGATTCTCTTCATGTAGTTACTGAGAAAAAGGGGTTTTAATCTTGGGTTGTAGGTTAAAAGTAGTTTTCTATTCGGTCAAAATATGCATGCAAATCTGACCCTAGTTTTCTAGTCCATAGGGTATTTTCCCAACAACAATTAGACACACATTTCTTGTTGACTTTTCAACACTCCCTCTCAATAAGAAAGGGATTATCCTTCACCCCAATTTTGTCTCTATGGTATTCAAATTTTCTCCTGGTGAGTGCCTTCGTCAAAATGTCTGCATCCTAATCCTCCGTAGGAATGTACTGAAGCAACATGATCTTTCATTTCACACAATCTCTGAGATGATGATACTGGATATCTATATGCTTAGATCTATCATGAAACACAAGATTAATCGAGAGTTTAATACAACTCTGATTATCACAATAAATCACTCTCGGATCTAAATGAGAACCAAACAAACCAACCAAAATCGTTCTCATCCAGATAGCCTCACATGAAGCTTGACTCGCTGCCATGTATTCCACTTCCATTGAACTAAGTGCCACAGATCTTTGTTTCCTGTTGTACCAAGAAACAATTGTAGATCCAATACTAAATATCCCCCCTGATGTGCTCTTTCTGTCTATTGGAATGCCCACCCAATCGGCATCCATGAAGCCATGCAACTTCACCTCACTTGTTTGTCTGTAGCATAGGCCATACTCAGATGTTCCCCTCAGGTATCTCATGACATGCTTACCCGTCTTCCAAAAGAGCTTGGTAGGATTAACCATTGCTTGACTCAGCTAGTTAAACGCATAGAAAATGTTTTGTCTCGTGTTCACTAAATACATTAGCGAACCCACTAACTGTCGATAGATAGTAGCATCCACTACCTCTACAGAAGTAGCATCTTCTTTCCTCCAGTTTCCTAGAAGAGGAGTATCCATGGGTTTGCAACCCTCCATGTGAAACTTGCCCAGTATCTCTCTTGCATACTTTTCTTGAGACACAAAAAATTCACCATCTCGCTGCCATATTTCCAATCAAAGGAAATAATGAAGAAGGCCCAAATATTTCATCTCGAACTCCTTTGCAAGGTCCTCCTTGCATGAGTGTATCAGCTTCTCATCACTAGTCGGTATTAAATCATAAACATAAATAACAATGATTAAAAGATTACCCTCCACCACAATTTGATATAGGTTTTCATCCGCTTCACTTTTGGAGAAGCCCAGTCCGGTGAAATAACTGTCTATCTGAGTGTACCAAGCATGGGGTGCTTGCTTCAACCCATAAAGTGCTCTCTTGAGTCTGCACACATGCAAATCCGTGTCAAAGGTCTCAAAACCTTCTGGTTTCTCAATGTACACTTCTTCCTCAATGATTCCGTTGAGAAACATAGTTTTTACATCCATCTGATGAATGTGCCAACCCATCTGCACTGAGAGTGAAAAGATGGATGTTATGGAATAGTACCTTGCGACAGGTGCAAAGGTCTCATCATAATCTATCCATTCGATCTGTGAGAAGACCCAGGCCAAAAAACTGGCCTTGTATTTCTCAAAAATCCCATCAATAGCTTGATTTACCTTGTAGATCCATATCGAACCTACCACTAATTTGTCAACCGGTCTTGGGATAATTTCCCATGCAGTATTTTTGACAATGGAGTCATACTCATCTACCATAGAATTTACCCAAATGGGATCCTACACTGGTTTCTGAAAGGAATATGGTTCAGTCACAATACATTTTATCATGAGAGCCATGTATTCAGTAAATCGATCACGAGAGTGTCTTTGTCTGCACTGTGAAGTAGGGACTCCTACATTCTATGCAACATCTAGTCTCAATCTATCAGCTTATGTGGTTCAGTGTCTTCCATTTCTGATGGATGGATCTGCTTGAGTGGCTTCCTCCACTCCATGAATCTCCTCATGTGGATGATCCACATCTTGAGACTCATCTTTGGGAACCAATAGTTCCCCTTCTACATGCAAGTCTATCTCCCTCTCAAGCGACAACCGCATGGATTTCCCCTCATCGAATTTTATATCCTGTTGCATAACAATCATCTTACTATTAGGAAAATACACACGATAATTATGGGTTGTGTTTGTGTACCCCACAAATATCCCATGTTTAACAATCAGTTCCAGCTTCTTCCTATCATCCTTGGTCACATGCACATAAATAGATGAGCCAAAAATCTTAAAATGAGAAACATCAGGTTTCTTACCAGTGAAAGATTCTTTATGTGTACTCATGCCAATTACTTTATGAGGAAAACGGTTTTTCATGTAAACCACAATATTTCATGCTTCTTCCAACAAATGCATTGTTAGGCCCTGATCATGCAACATCGTTGATGTTGCACCCATGATCGTTCTGTTTTTCCTCTCCACGACCCCATTTTGTTGTGGGTTATGAGGCTCTATGAGTTCTCTTCGAATTCCTTCTTTGCTGCAAAATTATTTGAATTCATTAGAGATGTATTCTCCACCATTATCACTGATTAGATCCTTCACTTGCTTCCCCGACTCTTTCTCCACCAATTCTTTAAACTCACATAACTTTGAGAATGTTTGATCCTTCTTCTGCATGAAGAAGATCCAACATTTATGAGAAAAGTCATCAGCAAAAATAACATAATACCTATGTTTTGTTTTTGAAGCAACCGAGAATGGTCCACACACATCTGTGTGAATTCTCTATAGAATCACCAAAGCATGGTTCTCCTTTTCATGAAATGTGGACTTTACATACTTCCCCATGGTGAAACCCTTGCACTGATATAACTAAGCAAGTGTTCCCATTAGAAGTCCAGTAGATATTTGTTGCACGATCTTCAAGGATCCATGATGAAAATGGCCCAATCATCTGTGCCATAATTCACCCTTGTCTCAGCTCACCACGTTTTCTTCCTTGTCCATCATCACAGTGCAACCATCTACCTCCAACATGTAGAGATTCTTAACTTGAATCCCTATCTTCTTGACTTTACCCATTGCCTTATGTCGCAGGAAATATTTTCCATCACTGAAAACAATGTCATAGCCTCTTTCTTCCAACATTGCGACTGAGACCAGGTTTTTCTTCAGACCTGGAACATGCATAACATTTTTCAATTGAAATGGTTTACTTGAATCCCTCTGAAAGGTAATGGTACCAATTCCAGTCGCACTATATCATCTATCATCCCCCATTTCAATATGCATTCTAAGATATTTCTCCTCCAAGTCACTGAAAGACTCTCTATCTCCCGTCATGTGGAAGGAAGTGCCACTATCCAAATACCATACCGATCCCAATGCACTTGATGCCATGCATGCGATAAAAAATAAATCAAGTTCAAATTGTGAGGCAAGGGCCTCACCAGTTGCAACTGCAACAACCTTCTTTTTCTTCCTCTTCTACAGACAGTTAGTAGCGATATGGCCATGTTCGTGACAATGAAAACACTTCACTTTGGACAAATCCATCTTCTTGACTTTAGGCTCATATTTTGAATGGAATTTATTCCCCTTTCCTTTCCTTGCCTTGGAAGCCAAATAAAAATCCTCTTCATCATCACGCTTTGATGAAGAGCCATCTTTGGTGTTCCACCTGAACTCCTCCTGCACTAGATCCGACCATAGTTGTTCCCAATCTGGAAATTTTTCCCTTCCATTGATAGAGTCTTGATAACTATGCCAACTCTTGGGAAGTCCTATGAGCGCCAAGATCACAAAATCATCGTCAGCGACTGTTATTCCCACACTCCCCAGCTCATCCCGAAATTGGACAAACTTCGTGAGATATTTTGGAATGGAGTCTCCCTTTTCCATCTTGATCTTCCTGAGTTTATATTTGAGTGCCAATTTCCTATGGTTGTTGTTGTTTTAGAATAGATCTGACAAAAACTTCCACATTGCATGTGGTGTGGATTTCCCATGGAGACTTGAGACAATATGGTCTCGTACTCCCTCCAACATTATCCTCCTCATCTTTGCCACTTTCTTTTTCCATGCATCAATATTTGCAACGTTTGTAGCAGCTAGCTTAGGAACATCTTTATCAATGAATTCCTTCAAGCCATTGTCTTCGAGTATTGCCTCCATCCCATCCTTACAAGCAATGTATTTCGAGCTGCCCTCAAGTGCATACTCCAACCTCAAGCCATTGAAAGCCATTCCGCTCTTGAATCAAATATAACACCAAGAAAAGTATTTCTGCAAATTCAAATTCTATCCAATCACAAACTTATCTTCTGCAATCCCTCTTGCTCATTCCAGTCTCACGCTGAAACCCCTGCAACTGCTTCTAACCTAGCTTGTGGACCTTACAAGCATTTCTGCACCTGCCGAGTTACTTGACTACGGGATTTCCACACTGTAATTCATAGTGGACTTTAGAAAGATTTAGGGATTTCTGCACTATAATACATAGTAGCCTGTAGAAATGCACAATACTTTTCATGCACGAAACAATGAGTAGTACACTGTCGCACCCTCCTAGAGGAGGGACCTACTGAAATTTTGAAATTTATGCACCTCACTTTCATGGGTCTGCTACCATGTAGAAATTTCAATACCAATTACGTATTGCCTGGATTTTCCTAATCTAACAATTATTTTTCGCTTGTTAAATACATAATCGCTTCTACTAATATTCTTGCAGAATTTAAACCACGATCGACAATGCAATATCAAGGAAAATAATCAATCAAACATAACATAGATGTTTAATTGGGAAATAATAAAGCTAAAAACCCCACTATCATATATTATGTATATCATGGATGATGAAACAATCTCATACAAAACACTAATCGAAGAGCTCTCAAAAAAATATAATCGTCTCACACTGTCATACAAAAATCATCAAATACATGTGCCAATTCTCTACCTCCAGACAACCTACCTCCTCTACGCAAATCCCTACAATGGATGAATGAATCCTCTACACTAGGCTGCACATTCTCATGGGAATATCCACTAAGTGTGTGATTGCATGAGTGCACTTCACTCAAATCAAAACCGATAGCCAACTTGTCTCTTTCACCTGTTATCTCAACTGGGTCTCCACTAGATCTGACATGCATGTAGTTAATAGTGGTAAATCTTCAGTTTCATGTGAGATCATTGATTGTGAATTAATTAATAATTAATTCACTGAACTCTCACTAGTGTAAGTTTAGTTACAACTAGTACAACTAAGATTAACTCACTTAACTAAGTTAAACTACTTTACAACTCACATAACTACACTTATAACTCTATTACAACTTCAAGTCACTTCCATGTCCCATCATTCAACCTTTAAACTCGAATTTCCTATAATTAATTGATTTTCCATTTCAGTTAATTATTTCAAGTAATTATGAGATAACAGATTAATTATTTATTGTCGAATTTATTTAATGGAAAATAAATTAGACAGACATTTCTTGTTGAATTTTCAACACTCCATCTCAACAAGAAAGGGATTATCCTTCACCCCAAGCCTGTCTATATGGTATTTGAATTTTCTCCTAGTGAGCGCCTTCATCAAAATGTTTGCATCCTGATCTTCCGTAGGAATGTATTGAAGCAACATGATATTCCACTACACACAATCTATGAGATGATGATACTAGATATCTATATTCTTAGATCTATAATGAGACACATGATTAATTGAGAGTTTAATGCAACTCTGATTATCACAATAAATCACTGTTGGATCTAAATGAGAACCAAACAAACCAACCAAGATATTTCTCATCCAGATAGCCTCACATGCATC
>JZKD02S1721000.1:16226-50819 GCA_000966675.3 Picea glauca
AGTAGATATTTGTTGCATGATCTTCAAGGATCCATGATGAAGATGGCCCAATCACCTATACCATAAGTCGCCCTCGTCTCGAATCACCACATTTTCTACCTTTCTCATCATGGCGGTGCAACCATCTACCTCCAGCATGTAGAGATTCTTAACTTGACTCCCTATCTTTTTGACTTGACCCGTTTCTTTATGTCACACAAAATATTTTCCATTACTGAAAACAACGTCATAGCCTTTGTCTTCTAACATTGCGACTGAGATGAAGCTTTTCTTCAGACCCAGAACATGCATAACATTTTTCAATTGAAATGGTTTACCTGAATCCCTCTGAAAGGTAATGGTACCAATGCCAGTCGCACTGTATCATCCGTCATCGCCCATCTCAATATGCATTTTGAGATCTTTCTCCTCCAAGTCACTGAAAGACTCTCTATCGCCTGTCATGTGGAAGGAAGCACCACTATGAAAATAACACACCGATCCTGATGCACTTGATGCCATGCATGCGATCAAAGAGAAATTAAGTTCAAATTGCGAGGCAAGGGCCTCACTAGTTGCATCTCCAATAACCTTCTTGTTCTTCCTCTTCTGTGGACAGTTAGTAGCGAGATGCCCATGTTCGTGATAGTGAAACCACTTCACTTTGGACAAATCAAACTTCTTAACTTTAGGCTCATATTTTGAATGGAATTTATTCCCATTTCCTTTCCTTTCCTTGGAAGTGAAAGAACAATCCTCTTCATCATCATTCTTTGATGAAGAGCCATCTCTGGTGTTCCACCTGAACTCCTCCTGCACTAGATCTGACCATAGTTGTTCCCAATCTGGCAATTTTTCCCTTCCATAGACAGAGTCTTGATAACTGTGACAATTCTTGGGAAGTCTTAGGAGTGCCAAGATAACCAAATCATCATCAACAACTGTTATTCCCACACTCCCCAGCTCATCCCGACATTGGACAAACATCGTGAGATTTTTTGGAATGGAGTCGCCCTTTTCCATCTTGATCTTCCTGAGTTTATCTTTGAGCACCAATTTCCTATGGTCGCTGATGTTTTGGAATAGATCCATCAAAACCTTCCACATTTCATGTGGTGTGGCTTTCCCATGGATACTTGAGACAATGTGGTCTGGTACTCTCTCCAATAGGATCCTCCTCGCCTTTGCCACTTTCTTTTTCCATGCATCAAGATTTGTAGTGTTTGTAGTAGCTGGCTTAGGAACATCTTTATCAATGAATTCCTTCAAGCCATTGTCTTCGAGTACTTCCTCCATCCTCTCCTTCCAAGAAACGTAGTTCAATCTTCCCTCGAGAGAATAATCCAACCTCAAGCCATTGAAAGCCATGTCGCTCTTGAATCAACTATAGCACCAAGAAAAGTCTTTCTGCAAATTCAAATTCTATCCAGTCACAAAATCAGCTTCCACAATCCCTCTTGCTTGTTCTAGTCTCACGCTAAACCCCCATGACCACTTCTAACCCAGCCTATGGACCTTATGAGCATTTTCACACCTCCCAAGTTACTTGATTGCAGGATTTTCGCACTGTAATGCACAGTGGACTGCGAAAATATTCAAGGATTTCCGCACTGTAATACACGGTAGCCTGTAAAAATGCACAGTACTATTCATGCATGAAACATTGAGTAGTACGCCTCCACACCTTGCTAGAGGAGGGACTTGTGGAAATTTTTAAATTTGCACACCTCACATTCATGGCTCTGACACCATGTAGAAATTTCAACACCAATTAAGTATTTCCTGGATTCTCCTAATCTAACAATTATTTGTCTCTTGTTAAATACATAATCACTTCTGCTAATATTTTTGTGGAATTTAAACCGCGATTGACAATGCAATATCAAGGAAAGGAATCAATCAAACATAACACAGATGTTTTATTGGGAAAGCATAAAGTTAAAAACCCCACTATCATATATTATGTATATCATGGATCATGAAACAATCTCATACAAAAATCTAATCCAAGAGCTCTCAGTACAATACAATCGTCTCACACTATCATACAAAAATCAGCAAATACATGCTCCAATTCTCTGCCTCCAGACAACCTACCTCCTCTACGCAAATCCTTGCAATGGATGAATGAATCCTCTACACTAGGCTGCACATGCTCATGGGCATATCCACTGTCTGTGTGATTGCATGAGTGTACTTCACTCAAATCACAACTGATAGCCAACCTCTCCCTTTCACCTGTTATCTCAACTGGGTCTCCACTGGATCTGACATGCATGTAGTTAACAGTGGTAAATCTTCAGTTTCATGTGAGATCACTAATTGTGAATTATTAATAATTAATTCACTGAACTCTCACTAGTGCAAGTTTAGTTACAACTAGTACAACTTAGCTTAACTTACTTAACTGAGTAAAACTACTTTACAACTCACATAACTACACTTATAACTCTATTACGACTTCAATTCACTTCCATGTCCCATCAGTCAACCTTTAATCTCGAATTTCCTATTATTAATTGATTTTCCATTTCAGTTAATTATTTCAAGTAATTATGAGATAATAGATTAATTATTTATTGTCCAATTTTTTTAAGGGAAAAATAAATTATACACACATTTCTTGTTGACTTTTCAACACTCCCTCTCAAAAATAAAGGGATTATACTTCACCCCAATCATGTCTCTATGGTATTTGAATTTTCTCCTGGTGAGCACCTTCGTCAAAATGTTTGCATCCTAATATTCCGTAGGAATGTACTGAAGCAACATGATCTTTTGTTGCACACAATATCTGAGATGATCATACTGGATATCTATATGCTTAGATATATCATGAAACAAAGGATTAATTGAGAGTTTAATGCAACTCTGATTATCACAATAAATCATAGTGGGATCTAAATGAGAACCAAACAAACCAACCAAGATCTTTCTCATTTAGATAGCCTCACATGAAACTTGACTCGCTGCCATGTATTCCGCTTCTGCTGAACTGAGTGCCACAGATCTCTGTTTCCTACTGTACCAAGAAAAAACTGTCGATCTGATACTAAATATATCCCCTAATGTGATCTTTCTATCCGTTGGGTCGCCCACCCAATATGCATTCGTGAAGCCATGCAACTTAACCTCATATGTTTGTCTATACCATAAACCATACTCAGATGTTCCCCTCAGGTATATTGGGACATGCTTACTCGCCTTCCAAAAGAGCTTGGTAGGCTTAACCATTGCTTGACTCAGTTGGTTAACTACATAGAAAATTTCTGGTCTCATGTTCACTAAATACATTAGCGAACCCATTAACTGTCGATAGACAGTAGCATCCACTACCTCTCCAGAAGTAGCATCCTCTTTCCTCCAGTTTCCTGAAAGAGGAGTATCCATGGGTTTCCAACCCTCCATGTGAAAATTACCTAGTATCACCCTTGCATACTTTCCTTGAGACACAAAAGGTTCACTATCTCCCTGCCATATTTCTAATCCAAGGAAATAATGAAGAAGGCCCAAATCCTTCATCTCGAAATCCTTTGAAAGGTCCTCCTTCCATGAGCGTATCAGATTCTCATCACCAGTCAGTATTAAATCATCAACATAAAGAAAAATGATTAAAATCTTACCCTCCACCACAATTTGGTATAGGTTTGCATCTGCTTCACTTTTGGTGAAGCCCAGTACGGTGAAATAGCTGTATATCTGAGTGTATCAAGCACAGGGTGCTTGCTTCAACCCATACAATGATCTCTTGAGTATGAACACATGAGACTCCCTGTCAAAGGTCTCAAAACCTTCTAGATGCTCAATTTACACTTCTTTCTCAATGCTCCCATTGAGAAACACAGTTTTTACATCCATCTGATGAATGCACCAACCCATCTGCACTAAGAGTGCAAAGATAGATCTTGTGGAAGTGTACCTTGCGACAGGTGAAAAGGTTTCATCATAATCTATCCCCTCGATCTGTGAGAATACCCGAGACACAAACCTAGCCTTGTATTTATCAACACTCCCATCAACAACTTGATTTACCTTGTAGATCCATCTTGAACCTACCACTAATTTGTCAACCGGTCTTGGGACAATTTCCCATGCACTATTTTGTACAATGGAGTCATACTCCTCTACCATAGAATCTACCCAAATGGTATCCTGCACTTCTTCCTGAAAGGAAGATGGTTCAGTCACAATACATTTTCTCATGAGAGCCATGTATCCAGTAAATCGACCAGGAGATTGTCTCTGTATGCGCTGTGAAGTAGGGACTCCTATATTCTGTGCAACATCTAGTCTCAATTGATCATCTTTCGTGGTTCACTTTCTGCCATTTCTGATGGATGGATTTGCCTGAGTGGCTTCTTCCACTCCATGAATCTCCTCATGTGGTTGATCCAAATCTTGAGACTCATCTTTGGGAACTAGTAGATCCTCTTCTGCATGCAAGTCTATCTCCCTCTCAAGCGACAACCGCATGTCGTTCCCCTCATCAAATTTTATATCCTGTCGCATAACAGTCATCTTACTATTAGGAAAATACACACGATAATTATGGGGTGTGTTTGTGTACCCCACAAATATCCCAACTTAACCAGTCGGTTCCATCTTCTTCCTGGAATCCTTGGTCACATGCACATAAACAGATGAGCCAAAAATCTTAAAATGAGAAACATCAGGTTTCTTACCAATGAAAGAATCTTCAGGCGTACTCATGCCAAGTACTCTATGAGGACAATGGTTTTGCACATAAACCACAGTATTGCATGCTTATGCCCACAAATGCATTGGTAGGCCCTGATCATGCAACATTGCTCGTGATGCACCCACGATCATTCTGTTTTTCCTCTCCGCGACACCATTTTGTTGTTCGTTATGAGGCACTATGAGTTCTCTTCTAATTCCTTCTTTTACACATAAGTATTTGAATTCGTTAGAGATGTATTCTCCACCATTATTGCTCATTAGAGCCTTCACTTGCTTCCCCAAATCTTTCTCCACCAATGCTTTAAACTCCCACAAATTTGAGAATGTTTGATCCTTCTTTTGCATGAATAATATCCAGCATTTACGAGAAAAGTCATCAAAAAAAATAATGTAATACCTATGTTTTGTTGTTGAAGCAACGTAAAATGTTCCACACACATCTGTGTGAATTCTCTCAAGGATCAATGAAGCATAGTTCTCCTTTTCATGAAAGGTGGACTTTACATACTTCCCCATGGTGCAACCCTTGCACTGATCTAACTGAGAAAGTGTTCCCATTGGAAGTCCAATAGATATTTGTTGGATGATCTTCAAGGCTCCATGATGAACATCGCCCAATCGCCTGTGCCATAATTCGCCCTCATCCTGACTCACCACTTTTTCTGCCTTTCCCATCATGGCAGCGCAGCCATCTACCTCTAGCATGTAGAGATTATTAACTTGAATCTCTATATTCTTGACTTGACCCGTTGCTTTATGTCATAGGAAAGATTTTCCATCACTGAAAACAACGTCATAGCCTCTTTCTTCCAACATTGCGACTGAGACCAGGTTTTTCTTCAGACCTGGAACATGCATAACATTTTTCAATTGAAATGGTTTACCTGAATCCCTCTGAAAGGTAATGGTACCAATTCCATTTGCACTGTATCAACCATCATCGCCCATCTCAATATGCATTCTAAGATCTTTCTCCTCCAAGTCACTGAAAGACTCTCTATCTCTCGTCATGTGGAAGGAAGCACCACTATCCAAATACCACACCGATCCTGATGAACTTGATGTCATGCATGCAATCAAATAGAAATCAATTTCAAATTGCGAGGCAAGGGCCTCACCAGTTGCATCTCCAACAACCTTGTTGTTCTTCCTCTTCTGTAGACAATTAGTAGTGAGATGGCCATGTTTGTGACAGTGAAAACACTTCACTATGAACAAATCCAGTTTCTTGACTTTAGGATCGGATTTTGAATGGAATTTATTCCCCTTTCCTTTCCTTGCCTTGGCAGCCAAAGCACAATCCTCTTCGTCATCACACTTTGATGAAGAGCCATCTCTGGTGTTTCGCCTGAACTCCTCCTGCACTAGATCCGACCATATTTGTTCCCAATATGGAAAGGTTTCCCTTCCATTGACAGAGTATTGATAACTGTGCCAACTCTTGGGAAGTCCTAGGAGCGCTAAGCTCACCAAATCATCATCAATGACTCTGATTACCACACTCCCCAACTCATCTCGACATTAGACAAACTTCATGAGGTATTTTGGAATGGAGTCACCCTTTTCCATCTTGATCTTCCTGATTTTATCTTTGAGCACCAATATCCTATGGTCACTGTTGTTTTGGAATAGATTCGTCAAAACATTCCACATTGGATGTGGTGTGGCTTTACCATGGATACTTGAGAAAATGTGGTCTCGTACTCCCTCCAACAGGATCTTCCTCGCCTTTGCCACTTTCTTTTTCCATGCATCAAGATTTGCAGCGTCTGTAGCAGCTGGCTTAGGAAAATATTTATCAATGAATTCCTTCAAGCCATTGTCTTCGAGTACTACCTCCATCCTATCCTTCCAAGCAATTTAGTTCGAGCTACCCTAGAGTGCATACTCCAACCTCAAGACATTGAAATCCATGTCGCTCTTGAATCAACTATAGCACCAAGAAAAGTCTTTCTGCAAATTTGAATTATATCCAATCGCAAACTCAGCTTCTACAATCCCTCTTGCTCGTTCCAGTCTCACGTTGAACCCCCGCGGCCACTTCTAACCCAACCTGCAGACCTTACAAGCATTTTCGCACCTCCCGAGTTACTTGATTGCAAGATTTCCTCATTGTAATGCATAGTGGACTGCGGAAATCTTGAGGGATTTCCGCACTGTAATACATAGTAGCCTGCGGAAATGCACAATAATTTTCATGCATGAAACAGTGAGTAGTACACTGCCACACCCTGCTAGAGGAGGGACCTGCGGAAATTTCAAAATTTACGCACCTCACTTTTGTGGCTTTGATACCATGTAGAAATTTCAATACCAATTAAGTATTTCCTGGATTCTCCTGATCTAACAATTATTTGTTGCTTGTTAAATACATAATCGCTTCTACTAATATTCTTGTATAATTTAAACCATGATCGACAAGGCAATATCAAGGAAAATCATCAATCAAACATAACACAAATGTTTTATTGGGAAATCATAAAGCTAAAAACCCCACTATCAAATATTATGTATATCATGGATCATGAAACAATCTCATACAAAACTTTAATCCAAGATCTCCCAGTACAATACAATCGTCTCACTCTGTCATACAAAAATCAACAAATACATGTGCCAATTTTCTGCCTCCTCTACGCAAATCCATGCAATGGATGAATGAATCCTCTACACTAGGTTGCACATGCTCATGGGCATATCCACTGTGTGTGTGATTGCATGAGTGCACTTCACTCAAATCACAATTGATAGCCAACCTGTCCCTTTCACTTGTTATCTCAATTGAGTCTCCACTGGAACTGACATGCATGTAGTTAASAGTTGTAAATCTTCAGTTGCATGTGGGATCACTGATTATGAATTAATTAATAATTAATTCACTRAACTCTCACTAGTSCAAGTTTAGTTACAACTAGTACAACTGAGCTTAACTCACTTAATTGAGTTAAACTACTTTRCAACTCACATAACTACACTTATAAATTTGTTACAACTTCAAGTCACTTCCATGTCCCATCAGTCAACCTTTAAACTCGAATTTCCTATAATTAATTGATTTTCCATTTCAGTTAATTATTTGAAGTAATTACGAGATAAAATATTAATTATTTATTGTCCAATTTATTTATGGGAAAAATAAATTAGACACACATTTCTTGTTGACTTTTCAATAGTGGATGATATGGAAAGCCGCAGCCCCAGGGACCCAAGCTAGGCTTGAACGAGTGACCTCTCCCCGTAACACAAGAGAGTGTGCTCACGTCTTGACAACTGAGCTAACCCATGGGGCTTAAAGCACCAAGAAATTAAAACCCCAAAATTAGTGGAATGACAAGCAAAGAAGGTGATCACACATACTTTGTGGATTGCATAATCCTTTTGGTCCTTGTATTGAAATGCAGGGGAGAAACTGCAAATATAGCATATATGTAGATGAGTAACCTAAATTCAGAGACTCACTGAAATAAATACAAGTGAGGTGAATGATCATAATGATAACTACTATCATCCTGAAAGTAAAATAAATTAAAAGTTCGGTTAGGAAAATCACTCCAAATCCAAGCTGCGCTCAACTATTTCACTTCAAGAGAATACTATATATTTTTTAAACATTAATTTACAAATGGGATAGAAACCAATGCTCCACCAAGTTTCCAGTGCATGGGGATGCAGGGATGCAAATATAGGTACCTAGTATAGATACCACCCAAAATTTCATGGAACAAAAGGGTACATCAAATGTATACCCTAACATAGGGGACCCCAACCCAAATATAGAAAAATACAATAGATAGGATTACAATTTTTTTATCAGTCGTTAGTGATTAATAACAAACAATGAATCAAAAATAGGTTACATTTGAAAAAAACATACCTAAATTATCATTTGTAAAAGAAATAACATCCCACAGGCTTGCAACATACCATCTCCAACAATTTGCAAGTATATTTTATGAACATCAACAAAAAAAAACTGGATGGAGAGATTAAATCGAGTGTCTTCACCAATTCACAGATATTGAAGCTTGTTTCATACTGTTTACAACTTCATCACCCTCTTCCCCACTGATTTGATTTGAAAAAAATATACATTTTCATGCCCAGTTACATATACATGGGTGAAATCGGTCCCAAAAAGACTTGATTCAAGGAGATATGGGAAACATATTTTCCCTAAAGCCTTGATTACAGGTTATGCAAGGCGATTCACTCACAAAAAAACCTTGATTCCAAAGAATCAAGGCGAAATGGAAATTTTTTCATGAAATTCAGATGGAGAACCCTCTTTGCACTTGATTTTATTATTTTATTTATGGGACAAATGATATACCTCTTGTATTTTTTGGTTTAATATTTGGGCTAAAAATTTAAATTTTCTTAAAAACTACTTTAACAAAAAATCACCCCTTCAAAAATTTAAACCTTAAAATTTCGCCCATGAGTGAAATTTCGCCCCTAAAATCATCTATGAGCCCAGAAAGTCATCGAGAACTTAATATATCAACTATAAGAAGAAAAAAAGGTTGAAGAAACTCTATAAGATCAAAACCAGTGTTTGGAAGGAAAAATAGCATAACAGAAGGAAGAAGCATAAAAGAGAGAGAAGATATTGACAGTTCATCTCAGGGAAAGAACTAATGATTTAAACTAGCTTGAGGTAGATTTTGGTCAAGAAGAGAGAAGAATTGAAGAAGAAATAATTACATTAAAGATCCAACTTGAAGAAGCAAAGAGGATAGTATAAATCATGAAGATTCAGATGATGAAGAAAGAAGAAAAGGTTGAGAAGATTGAATAATAAGTTGTCACATTGAGAAGTAAAATCATCAAGCTTATCAAGAATGTTGAAAATATAGAAGCATCCACATCAAAATTAGAGAATGAAGAGAAGAATTTTAGGGTATGAAAATAAGAGGACTACACAATAAAGAAGATCATTCACTCCGAAGTATGTAAATTTCTTTTATGGTCATTGTTTTTACTATACTAACTTTGGACATAAGGTTGCATATTGCAGGGCTTATGAAAGAAATGTTCAGACAAGAAAAGTTGATGTGACCCCACATGACATTGAATGTTACAATTGTCATAACTATGGAAACATATCTCGTGATTGTAGAATCATGATGTATACTTTTTTGAAAAATAACACCGATATAAGATATAAGAAGTTTTGGAATAGAAAACAAGAACAAACAAAGGAAAATCAAATGAATGAAGGACACCTAGAAGTACTACTCTCATGATTGGCAATATTGCAAGATGAAGAAAAATCTACAAGGAAAAAGAAAGATGTTATATATATGAAGGTTTGGAGAAGAAATGAAAAGCAAGAAGAAGAAGTGAATAAAGACTAGGTCCCAAAGATTGTAGGATTTGCAGTAGTACGAGCAAGAAGAGAAGAAATGGCGAATAAAAAATAGATTCAAGAGATTGTACTTTAAATAATTGTAGTGAGAGATCAATCCACAAACAAAAAGGAAGAAGTGTGATATGAATCCACAAAGATAATATTGGGTACGCCCTACGTAGTTCCTTGGAAGAAGTAAAGTAGTGAATGGGAACTCCAAACAATTATTAAGTACTTTGAGATCCCCATACGATAGATGAACACAACACCACCCAGAGGTTGATACATTATTGAGGAACTAGTTAAACTGGGGGAAATCTCAAAACTTTAATAACTTAGAAAATATTTTCTAGAGCCTGTTGAAATCTTAGAAAATGTTACCCAGTCATTATCCACTTGAAAATGCTCTAGTTTGTTGTTTGTTTTCATTCGGAAATGAATTTTGGGACCAATGTTCTTGATACCATCCAAGTTTTGAAGCATCAATATCATGACCAGTGTTATCACTCTGTAATTTCCCTTGGCTGTAAGAGGGAGATCACGAAGGTAACCACAAACCACTTGAAGGCTGAAATATATCCCTTTTAGTCTCAGAAAGGTCTCTCTCTATATGAATCCTCATTCAATTAGCTAACTAGTTGTCTTAGGTTTTAGGATAGGTATTAAGATCATAGAGGAATAGGTTTAAATGGATCTTGATGGAAGGGGAGAGGGAAAAACCATTAGGCATGAAGTCAATTAAAGATAATGATTTTCAATGAACAGATGCTTAAACAGGGGCAAGTTCGGCAATATTTATGATGTCTTTATCAAATGTCATTGTAGAGAGGTGAGTAGAGGAGTAGTGGAAATTGATAATATCTAAAGCATATAGCTGAGGATGAATTTTAGATATCACAATAAAGGAAAAACACTAAATTTTTTTATCTAATCTATAACAGAGCATGCAAACATGAATTATGAAATGAATCTTTTAACTAAACAATGAATACATAACATTAAATCCTGATTATAACAAGAGAAACTCACATACATAGGAGGAAACATCACCATAAAAAATGACACATGAATCCCTGATCAAGTAGGCTTCAACGTTCATCATTTACTGAAAAGATTCAAATAGAACTGTAAAATACACAAGTTTTTTCTCTAACAACCCCTCATCAACCCCTATCACTTGGAAGTGATAGTTCAAATAATAAAAATGATACGCAACTGTTTTTAGTTTTTAGGAACAAGAAACTAAAAAAAGAAAAGATAATTTCCAATAAATCTCCAGAGGTCTCAAACAATTTAAATTGTTGTTGGATTTATCCTTTGACATAAGTCATTGACTGCTAATATTCTGCCTCAAAATAATGAAAACCATCTTACTGAATGTTGGAGATGGGATCGAATGTTGACTGGAAAATCAATGCTTCCAGGTGCCCTATTCCCACTAGTTTCTTTGCCTTAAAATCTAAGGGATTGATCTATATTCCCTTCGAATGTTGAACTACCCTCAACTTCTTGCTAAATTTGTGCTCAAAATGTTGAAAGTTTTGGATGTTCTTCCACCTGTTTGTATTCTTTGACGAATTGGACCGAGGAATTTATTTCCTTTACCTTTCATTTGGATGTTATCTTTAACACTTGGAGAAATTGTTGGTCGACCCAGCAAGGGTGCTTGGTCATGGAGAATGGAAGATGATCGAAGCTCACACTGACACATTGTACAATGTGGATGATTCATGGGTTCTTCTCTCCTAATGGCTTATTGCTAGTCTTTGAGCGTTCACTTGTATGCGATTGCGGAAATTGTCGTGAACAATTTCGATCCATACCACTCCCATCTCCATAATGAACCATCAGTTTCCACATATCTCGATGGCTAAACTATGGTTTCAATTGCGTAGACTGCTTTACAAATTAAATTTCGATCATTTTGGTTTATGTGCTAACAACCAAAATGTCAAAGGTTCAATTTCTCTTCATTAGATATTGTGTCACAAGTATTAAATGGAAGAATAATAATTAAACCCTCATCTTTCAATATTTTTCTCACATTATCTGAATTATCTTACTTGCCAATAGTGGAAAACATAATTGATAACAGTACATAATAGCCAAGATTACGAGGATCTAACTCAATAAGGTGTCCAGAAACACATTCTATGAGTTTTATATTATGATGAATTCTACAAACCTTAAGCAATGCACCCAACACACAAGTATTAGGTCGGCGATGAAAGCATAGTGCTCCAACCTTGGCATAACACAATAATATTAACTCATGCAATCAAAGTATTTATATCCTTCCTTCACTAGACCTGCATATCTTAAACCCTAAGACCTCTTCCTTCATTGATAACTCTATTTGCGGGCTTAATGATGATTGTTTGGATCATAAAAAAATGTGTTACATCTTTGATGTGTAGTGAAATTTGATGGACTACCTTTTCTTGTAAGATATCCTTTCTTAGAAAGAGTGCTCTCTATATTTTGTGATTAACCCTTGGAACATGCCATAACAAAACTCTAAAAAACCATCAAGAAGGATGTTTCCTTAAACTATGGAATTTTCCCCCTATAGGATATTGCATCGTGTAGCATCTTTGGGTGTTTTGAGAACCTGTGATGACCCCAAAGAGCAAGATCCAATTTGTTTCATAGTAAAATATTTTCAATTTGATAAGGTGGCTCAAACAAACTTGGCTTTAATTTCCTCAAGAATGGTACTACTACAGGTCTCCAGAATGCTCTTAAAATTTGTTCATATGTTGATTTGTTGTATATAAATACAAAGAAAGGGACAAGACTGACCTGAAAGGTGAAAAAGATACTTTTTCCACATAATGAACAACACAAATCCCCTCATACTTGCATATAAATACTAGTAATCATGGGTTGACTCTATAACATTTTCCAACATAGGTCATCCATAAAATTAGTTGGTATGGATTAGCCTTTCTGAATTTGTTTTTATTTTTAGTCTTGTAATAAGCACCTTAAGTGAGAGTCCAATAAGCCTTGAAATGAGCTACTAAAAAGATTATGATGGCTAGAACCCACGTAATATCCCCTTCATGAATGCTATTGGAATATAAACCATCTCAAGTAGGGAAAAACAAAATACCATGCCTCCATTCATGTGCCCTCGAGGAGTATACAATGTCTACTCAAAGTTCCTTCAATATTTCAGAATATTCTCATAGTTTATGCAAGGAAAAACCTCCTTAGTGACTTCTGTGTTTGGATCAATATCAATGAAAAATTTCTCTGCTCCTCTACACTTATATTATAAAACATGTCAGAGTAACTATTTCAGATATGAAATGATGCCAATGCCTTAGCATATTGTGTAGTAAATGTACATAGTATTCTTTCAAGAGTTGTTTATGACCTAATGGGGAATTTTATTATCCTCATGTTGAATAATGATTGTAGCATCATCACAGGTCCCTAGTTGACTTTCACCTTCCATCCATAGATTATGATTTATAGTAGCTAGAAACAACACAAATACAAGAATTACATGGGTGTCATAAGTCCTAAAAATATCTTTTTGATTCTTTTTGTTCCCTTTCTTTCATCCTTGGCATATTTGGATATGTGTGTTACCAAAACATTGAGTCTAACATCCAAGTCTGGAGTAACAAAAATTTACTAGGAAAACCAAGATATGCAACTTAAATCAAAACCAACTACTAGAACATCTACATAAGACTCCATAGAACCATTTAGATACGTTTTATTCATAGAAATGAAAATGAAAATTTGTAATTGTCTCATGGAGAAAGTGATTGTGCATACTAATTTCTAATTTTTCATAAAAATGAAGAAATAACTGCCACTTATTTTTACCTCCATCTCAATGATCTTCACATCGTTGTTGTAGTTGTGGCCTAGCCTATGGAACTTAGAACATACTCAATAGCTATGAAAGTGATATCCCCAATGCGTCTTGTAGCTTACACCATCCTCCTCTGTTTGGATCCTTCTGGCAAGTCTGTGACAATAGATCTTAAAATTTAATAACTAACATGACTCATGAAAGTCATGACAACTAGCATTTGAGTTCCAACAACAATTTCCATTTGTAGGAATTCAATTCTAAACATGCTAGAAATGCACCTTCACGAGGCACACACACTAGTGATGAGAATGTTTCCACCCAATCCATCCACAAAGAAATTTGGAAAAGTGAATAAATTCACTGCTCTTAATATTGTCAGATCAACTAACCTATCAAATTCAAAGATCATCACAACAAACCATGGGAAAAAGTCTAAACATCTTCATCAATTAATCTGATATCACGCTTGTAAATTTGTTATCTGTCCTCATACAAAATAGTGGATAAAAATAACATTTATTAGAAAACATAGTAGAGTTTTGTAAAAGGAATATATATATGTAACATAAATTAACAACCAAAAAGTAAACTTGCATTCAAATAATTAGGGATATGGTGAAATATCTATGACAAATTCTATTAGAAAAATTCTCTCTACAACTTATACAAAGAATAGAGTAGACCACAATGGACAGCCCACCTCAAAACATTAAATATACAAATATTTATGATAATAAAGAATTGATTTTGCCAAGTGAAAAATGAAAGGAAAGTGCAAAAATAGTACATGTGGATAAGGAATGGGTTCAAAGCATAAAACTGGAGCAAATTTTATCTATAATTATAAAACAGAACCATGAAGCATCCATGAATTCAAATATAATGATGAGAAACAAACCCTAACTATGAAGAAGGCCAAGGGTAAGACAAGGAAAGGCCAAGATGGTATAAAAAAAGGAACATGTGATAGATATGACTATCATTTACACCTGTTGTGATATAAAATTGAATAAACTCACTAGACAAACAAATAAGTTATCTCTAATAAGTGAAATTATAGAAATTCAAATTTAACTAATGAAATATAAATAATGGATGTATCCAATCCCATTGGCTATTCAACCATAAACAACTAGATCTGATGATACCTCACCTACGCATAATAAGGAAGAACATTATACAAGAATCCAATAAAACAAATTTGGGCTAGTTATTCTTAAATAGGTCATTTAAAATGGTGGATGGAATGAAGAAAAATTATGATGTGTGCTTATACTCAAGCTTATTATTTGTACATTCCATATCCTAAAATTGTTAATGTGAGGGCTTATTTGGCATGATGGAGAGAAAGTGATGAACCATTCTACAGAGAGTATGTACCAAAGTATCTAGCTAATCTATTTGATATCAATAAGACAAATCATATATGACAATAGTTGTTGAATAATTATAATCTAAGAGAGTTTAAGTCATCTTGGTGTTCTCATCTCAATGTACATAATTATAAATGGGGTCGCAGAAAGGAAGAACAGAACGATCATGGGTGCAGCACGAGCGATGTTCCATGATCAGGGCCTACCAATGCATTTGTGGGAGGAAGCATGAAACACTGTGGTTTATGTGCAAAACCATTGTCCTCATAGAGTACTTGGCATGAGTACACCTGAAGAATCTTTCACTGGTAAGAAATCGAATGTTTTTGAGTTTAAAATTTTTGGCTCATTTGTTTATGTGCATGTGACCAAGAACATCAAGAAGAAGCTGGAGATGACTGTTGAAGTTGGGATATTTGTGGGGTATACAAAAACACCCCATAATTATCGTGTGTATTTTCCTAACAGTAAGATGATTGTTATGTGCCAAGATATGAAATTCGACGAGGGGAAATCCATGCGGATGTCGCTTGAGAGGGAGATAGACTTGCATGCGGAGGAGGAACTATTGGTTCCCAAAGATGAGTCTCAAGATGTGGATCAGCCTCATGATGAGGTTCATGGAGTGGAGGAAGCCACTCATGCAGATCCATCCATCATAAATGGAAAAAATCGCACCATAGAAGCTGATAGATTGAGACTAGATGTTGCACAGAATGTAGGGGCCCCTACTTCATAGTGCGGACATATACAATCTCCTGATCAATTTACTGGATACATGGATCTCATGAGAAAATATATTGTGATTGAACCATCTTCCTTTCAGGAAGTAGTGCAGGATCCCACTTGGGTTGATGCAATGGTGGAGGAGTATGACTCCATTGTCAAAAACAGTGCATGGGAAATTGTCCCAAGACCGGTCGACAAATTAGTGGTAGGTTCGAGATGAATCTACAAGGTAAAGAAAGTTGTTGATGGGAGTGTGGAGAAATAAAAGGCCATATTTGTGGCCCGAGGCTTCTCACAGATTGAGGGGATATATTATGATGAGACCTTTGCACCTGTCGCAAGGTACTCTTCCATAAGATCCATCTTTGCACTCTCAGCGCAGATGGGATGGTGCATTCATCAAATAGATGTAAAAACTATGTTTCTCAATGGGATCATTGAGGAAGAGGTGTACATAGAGAAGCCTGAAGGATTTGATATCTTCAACAATGATTCACATGTGTGCCGACTCAAAAGAGTGTTGTATGCGCTGAAACAAGCACCCCATTCTTAGTACACTCGGATAAACAACTATTTCACCGAACTGGGCTTCACCAAAAGTGAAGCGTATGCAAACCTATACCAAATTTTGGTGGAGGGTAATATTTAAATCATTTTTTTTATGTTGATGATTTAATATTGACTAGTGATGAGCAGTTGATACACTCATGAAAGGAGGACCTTCCAAAGGAGTTCAAGATAAAGGATATGGGCCTCCTTCATTATTTCCTTGGATTGGAAATATGGCAGCGAGATGGTGAATTTTTTGCGTCTCAAAGAAAGTATGCAAGGGAGATACTGGGTAAGTTTCACATGGAGGGTTGCAAACCCATGGATACTCCTCTTCTATGAAACTGGAGGAAATAAAATGCTACTTATGGAGAGGTAGTGGATGCTATTATCTATCGACAGTTTGTGGGTTTGCTAATGTATCTAGTGAACACGAGACCAAACATTTTCTATGTGGTTAACCAACTGAGTCAAGTAATGGTTAAGCCTACCAAGCTCTTTTGGAAGGCGAGTAAACATGTCCTGAGATACCTGAGGGTAAAATATGAGTATGTATTATGGTACATACAGATGGATGTGGTGAAGTTGCATGGCTTCATGGATGCAGATTGGGCGGGTAGCCCAATGGACAGAAATAACACACTAGGGGGGATCTTTTGTATCGGATCTACAGTTGTTTCTTGGTAGAGTAGGAAGAAGATATCTATAGAACTCATTTTAGCGGAAGCGGAATACATGGCGGTGAGTCAAGCTGCATGTGAGGCTATCTAGATGAGAAATATCTTTGTTGGTTTGTTTGGTTCTCATTTAGATCTGACAGTGATTCACTGTGATAATTAGAGTTGCATTAAACTCTTGATTAATCCTATGTTTCATGATAGTTCTAAGCATATAGATATTTGATATCATCATATCATAGATTGTGTGCAGTGTAAGATCACGTTTCTTAAGTACATTCCTACAGAAGATCGGGATGCAGACATTCTGACAAAGGCACTCATGAGGAGAAAATTCAAATACCATAGAGATAGAATCGGGGTGGAGGATAATCCATTTATTGTTGAGAGGGAGTGTTGAGATTCAACAAGAAGATCCTAGTGAAAATTATGCACCTACACTAGGATGGAGCCTCAGGCTATTTTTAGGTGGAATTCTATTTTTAGATGATGATCAAATTATATTTATAGATGATGTCTATTTATAGATGGTGAGTGAATTCTATTTATATATGTATTTCGACTATTATTATCCATTAATAATAGTTGGACAATAAATAAATCTATTCTCAATGAGCACTTGTAAATAGTTAACTAAAGTGGAAAATCAGTTAGCTATAGGAAATTTGAGTTCAAAGGTTGATTGGTGGTGCATGCAAGTCGAATTAGTTGTAACTGAGTGATTTGAAGTTGTAAGAGAGTTATATGTGTATTTATGTGAGTTGTGAAGTAGTTTAACTCAGTTAAGTGAGTTAAGCTCAGTTGTACTAGTTGTAACTAAACTTACACTAGTGAGAGATCAATGAATTAATTATTAATTAATTCACAATCAGTGGTATCACATGCAACTGAATATTTACCACTGTTAACTACATGCATGTCAGATCCAGTGGAGACCCAATTGAGATAACAGGTGAAAGGGACAATTTGACTATCAATTGTGACATTATTGAGTGCACTCATGAAACCACACACACAGTGGATGGGCCCATGAGGAATTCATAGCCTAGGCAAGAGGGATTCATTCATTGTAGGTATTTCCATCAGTAGGTATTGCGCAGAGGAGGCAGGTTGTCTAGAAGAAGTAAACTGGCACATGAATTTGTCAATTTTTGTATGACAATGTGAGACGATTGTATATTGTACTGAGAGCTCTTGGGTTAGAGTTTTGTATTAGATTGTTTCATGATCCATGATATATACATAATATATGATAGTGGGGTTTTTAGCTTTATGCTTTCCTGGTAAAACATATGTATTATGTGTGATTGATATTTCTTCTTGATATTGCAATTGGTGATCGTGTTTTAAATTCTGCAAGAATTTTAGTAGAAGCGATTATGTATTTAATAGTGGCATATAATTGTTATATTAGGAGAATCCATGCGATACATAATTTTTATTAAAATTTCTACACATGGTTGATATGCATGGTTTATATGGATGATATGGTATATGGTTGATGTGCATGGTTGGAACATGTTATGGTACATGGTATGGTACAAGTGTTTATTATTAAGGTGCTTGGCTGATGCACATTTTGGTACAGGTTTGGTGTATGTTTGATTCTTTTGGTACAGGTGGTGATATAGGTTTGGTGCATGGTTGATTCACTTGTTGATGGTACATGTACAGGTTGATGCATGGTTGATGCAATTGTTGATGGCACATGTACAAGTTGATGCATGGTTGATGTATGGTACATGATTAATACATGGTTGAGAAACATATATTGTGATGGTATGTGGTGATTTTGGTACATGCTTGGTAGAGGCATGTGTTGATGATGTTGAGCATATGGTTTGAGATATGTTCTCCATGATCTTGGCATGAGTTGCATGCGGATGAGAGTGGATCCGGTTTTGTGGATGAGACAATGATTGGTTGGACATGTTGTTTTGATAGTAATTGATTAACAATGACAAGTTGGATACAATGACATGCTACATGTTGATGTGACAATGACAGTAAAAATCTCAGTGACAATGGTAGTGATAGTGACAAAGTTTGTGGCAATGATAGTGGAAGATTTTTTGACAGTTGGTCTACACTTATATTTCATGGTGACATGATGGGGAAAGGAAAGGGGGTTTCTTCCTCCTTCCGATTGGAACCGAAGAATCAAGGAGTTGGAACATCCTTTAGTTTGTATCCTGGTAGCTATGTGGTTGGAGCCACCTTTCGATTGGATCCGGAGAACCTAGGGGGTTGTAGTCTCCTTATGGTTGAAGCCATAGAATTCATGGAGTTGTAGATTTCTTTAGGTTGGATCCTAAGAATAAGGGGTTGGAGTCTTCTTCCAGTTGCAAATGGAGAATTTGGAAGTTGGTTCCTCCTATGAATGATTTTTTGATATATATAAGAAATCATTCCATGGTTTTCTCCCATTTGGGTTTCCACATAAATACTGGTGTTTTGTGTTCTTGATGTTAGAAAAACAGTATCACGGAGCAATAAAATAAAACAAATGCAGAAATAAAAACATAATATACAAAATACAATAGATACATGGATATACGTTGTTCACCTAGTGTGGTCTACGTCCACCAGAGAAATTTCCATGTCCTTCCTTTTTATTATCCAACAAATGAAGGGTTACAACCTAGAACACACCCACTGTAACTTCCTCTTCTTTCTCTCAAGTCTCCTCTCTCAGAATACAATGTTCATAATGAGCATAGAAGCAATAAATTTCCCTCATAAAAGAGGGTTTCCTTCTAGAGAAAAAAACCCTAACATAAATTCTACCTTCATATATGCGACCTTATAATGAACGGTTCAAATTTAATATATATTTACAAGGAAATTTTTCCTTCGGGGGCTTCGCCCCCGAACCCTTACTTGCCTCCAGACCCCGTAAGGGGGGAAATATTCCCCTTAAACCCTCACACATGGAGGGTTGTACAGTCTTCATGGGGTATAAATAGGGATGAAAACAAATACCTTTGAAACAGGAAGATAATCAGGCTCCACAACCAACAATCTCCCACTTGCAGACTAATCGCAACAACTCCATTGTTGGTGTACTTGCTGGACTATAATCCACCTTGGACAAGGAAAATTTCTCATCTTCTCCTTCATGCTTGATGACTAACTGAAACTACGCAGGAACTCATTTTCTCCCTAGTTACTCCCTTTGTTGACATGTCTACAGGATTCTAGCTAGTGTGTATCTTTTCCAACTTTAAATGTTGATATTCCAGGACGGATCATATGAAATGGTACCTGAGATGTATATTCTTAGTCCTCGAATGGAAGGTTGAGTTCTGTGAAATATGGATGGAACCCTCACTGTCACAATACAACCTACTATTCTCTTGCTTCTTTCCCAATTCCTCCATAAACCTTTGTAACTAAATCATCTCTTTACTAGCATCAATAGTAGCAACATACTCTTCCTTTGTTGTTGAAAGTACAACAACCTTTTTCATTTTCAAAATCCAACTTATTGATGTTCTGCCTATAGTAAAAACATACCATGTGGTGCTCCTCTTGCTATCCTTATCACCTGCCATATCTGAATCAATATATCCATGTAGAAAAGTGTTTGAACCTACAAAACATAATGCATGAGTAGAAATACCTTTCAAATACCTAAGAATCCACTTTATTGCCTCCCAATGTTATTTACCTGGATTTTTCATGTACCTACTCACAACTCCCACTACATGTGCAATATCGAGTCTTGTGTAAACCATCACATACATCAAGTTTCCAACTAATAATGAATAAGGGACCCTGGACATGTATTTTATCTCCTCCTGTGTCTTAGGACACATTTCTTTGGTTAATTTGAAATGGCTGAACAAAGGTGTGCTAACTGGTTTTGCATTCTGCATTCTAAACCTCTACAACACCTTCTCTATGTACTCACCCTAAGACAATGTCAAATTGCAATTTTTCCTATCTATTTTTATTCTGAGACCAAGTATTTTCTTTGCAGCACCCAAATCCTTCATCACAAATGAATGAACTCATTTCTTCTTGATCACATTTATATACAACATATTAGACCTTGCAACAAGTATGCCATCTTCATACAATAGAAATATAATATAGCTTCAAGTTTCTAGTTTTTTAAAATAAACAAAGTGATTAGAATGACATCTATTATAACCTTGTTCTATCATAAACCCGTCAAACTTAAAATACCACTACCTTGGAGCTTTCTTTAGGCCATACATGCTCTTCTTCAACATGCATACCAAAGTTTCCTTCCCTTTGACCTCATACCCATGTGGCTTCTCCATATAAATATCTTCCTCCAAATCCCAATGCAGAAAAGTTGTTTTTACATCTAACTGTTCAAGATGTAAATATTCTATTGCAACAAGCCTTAAAATAGTCCTAATTGAAGTCATTTTAACAAAAAGAGAAAATATTTCATCAAAATATATACCTTTCTTTTGTGCAAACCCATTTACAACAAGTCTAGACTTGTACCACTTTTTTCCTCCATATTCTTCCTTCAACTTGTAACCCATTTATTATCCAATGATATTTTTCCTATAGGAAACTGAACCAAGTACCACATATGGTTATTTAATAGGGAATCCATTTCCTCTTTCATTCTATGCTCCCACTTATTTTTATTGTCTACCTGCATTGCCTCTTAATAACATTCCGGTTCACCATAATCAATCAACAATAAATAATACAATGAAGGAGAGTATCTTTTAGGGGGTCTACTTAACCTGGTAGATCTTCTAACAACACTTGTAGGATTTTGAGGTACCTGTTGCTCCTGTTGTTGTACATTTTGATTTTCTGTTGTTTTTGGAATTTATTTTTCAGTGATCTCATCAAGCACTGTGTATTTTGGTTTTTCTTTTTCCTCTTTCTTTCCCTACAAATGATATTTGTACATGACCTTCTCATTGAATATGTCATCTCTACTCCCATAAGTGATAACAAAAATCATTAAAACTGTATCCAATAAAGGTAGACTTCTTGAATTTTGCCTCAAGCTTTGTTTTATTTTATTTATCAATATGGACAAATGCTTCACAATCGAAAGTCTTCAAAAAATAATCATTTACCTTTTTACCTGTCCATGCCTCCTATGACGTTGTAGCATCCAAATATCTTTAAGGTCCTCTACTTATTAAGTAAATAGGAATATCTACAACATCTACCTAGAACTGTAAGTGAAAACCAACATGAAATATCATACTCCTTGCACGCTCCATGATTGTCCTATTCATCCTTTCTGACACACCATTTTATTGTGGTGTTCTTGGAACTCTCTTCTCTCTACAAATCCCATGGTATGAATAGTAATCATCAAAATCCTTGCTGCAATATTCACCTCCATTTTCTTATCTGAGACACTTCAACATTTTTCCCATCTCATTCGCAACCAAATATTTCCATTTCTTAAAAGTATCAAAAACATCAGATTTTTTTTTAATGCAATAAACCCAATTTTTTCTAGTTGCATCATCAATAAAGTAACAAAATAATGAGATCCACCAAGAGATGATACCTGATATGGTACCCATACATATGTATGCACAAGCTCACATTTCACTCTTCTTTTATTTTCCAACTCTAAGAAATCTGACTCTCTTTTGTTTTCCATAAACACAATGCTCACAAAAACCCAAATCAATTTGTTTAAGATTTGGCAACAAATTTCTTTTGTGAAGTATATGCATCCCATTCTCACTCATGTGTCCAATCCTATGATGCCACAATGTTGTATCCACTCTTGTACAATCTAAAGATATAGAAGAATCAATATTACTAGTACATAAATACAGTGTACCTACCTTCTCTCCTTTTTCTATCACCAATGATCCTTTGGTGATCTTCCACGCCTTATATTTAAATATAGATATACAACCTTCACTTTCCAACTTCCTTGTTGAAATCATATTTTTCCTTAGATATGGAACGTGTCTTACCTCTTTCAAAAACCATTGGTTTCAATTCCTTTTCTTTATTTTTACCTTTCCCATTCCAACAATTTTGCATGGTGCATCATCACCCAAATGAACCTTTACAAAATCACCTTGAACATAATCTAGAAAGTGTTTCCTATGGGGTGTGGCATGAAATGAAGCCTCTGAATCTACTACCCAAGAATCATAAATATTTTCTATGGAAATAATCAAAGAATATTGTAACACATCACATGTTACATTCGCTTCTTGATTTTTCTCATGTTGCCCATCTCTTTGTTTCTTTGTAGCTTTGCAGTATTTATTCAGATGTCCTTTCTTTGCACAATTCCAAAACTTTATCTTTCCCAATATGGATTTGGATCTTCCCTTCCTATAATTCTTGTGGTTCCCTGAGCCCTTTCCTCTATCCTTTTGTCTTCTCCTATTCTCCATGTTTAACGCATTACCTGATGTTTCACCTATGCTTTTCCATCGCATTTCCTCGCTAAGGATAGCACCAACAAATTCATCAAATTTTAAAGTGTATTAACTAGAGACAGAGTTACTTACGACCATGAACAAGCCGTTCCAACTTTTTGGCATTGAGCACAATATTAAAATATCCTTGACCTCATCATCAAAGTCCACTTTTATAGAACTTAGTTGATTAGTAACCATATTAAATTCATTTAAATTATCTGCAAGAGACCCACCTTCTGACATCTTCATATTAAATAATATCTTCAATATAAATACCTTATTAGACGCCGAGGTTTTTTCATAAAGTTTAGCCAATGCATCCATCAACTCCTTCGTTGTATTTTCTTTCAAAATACTGAAATCCATTGATGCTTCCAAGCTCAACCATATCGTTCCTCGTGCCTTTCTGTCAAGAACCTCACATTCTTCATTCTTCATGGCCATCAACTTATTTTCTATTCCACCCAATGGTAGGAATAGATCCTTCTGATATAAATAATCTTCCATCTACATCTTCCATAACTGGTAGTTTTGGCCATTAAATTTATCGACCCTAAAATTTCCATCTTCCGACATTGCTCCCACTCGAACCAGGAACCCTCTTTTCCTGTGAGTTACCTTTCTCTCTGATACTAGTTGTTATAAAAATAGGATCATGAAACAATAAAATAAAACAAATGCATAAATAAAACACATAAGATACAAAATACAATAGAGGCACATATATAAGTGGTTCACCCAGTGTAGGCTACGTCCACCAGATAAATTTCCAAGTCCATTTTATTATCTAGCAACTGAAGGGATACAACCTACAACACACCAAATGTAGCTTCCTGTTATTTATCTCACAGTCTCCTCTCTCATAATAAAATATTTGCAATGATGCATAGCCACAATAAATTTCCATCATAAAATAGGGTTTACTTCTAGGGAAAAAAACCTTAACATAACTTCTACCGTCACATCTGCAACCTTATCATGAATGGTCCAGATTTACTATATGTTTACAAGGCAATTTTTCCTTTGGGGGACTTTCTACGAACCCCCTAGCTGGGGGGATGAGCCCCCCCCTTCACCCCCCTCGCATGGAGGGGTGTATGGTTTTCATGGGGTATAAACATGGCTAAAAAAAATAACTATGAAATAGGAAGATAATCAGGCTCCTCAACCAATAAGTATAAAAGGAAACTACTTTTTTGGATCTAGGGAAACTAATTAGGAATATGTCCCTACTGTTTAATTTGGATCAAGAGAATGTCCAAGGGAGGTCTATATTATTTGTAGGTTGTATTTATTCATAACATTAGGTTCCTTCATTATCTATCATTTATTTTTCAATATGTTATTTCATAGTTTACAATTTGTTATTGTTTGTTTAGTGACATTATTTTGGATATTAGAGAAAGGGTCCATTTGTTATAAAAGGTCTAGTAACTTTTTTGGATCTGGAGAATCAGGGAGTTGGAGCTTCCTTTAGGTTGGAGCCTAAAAACTATATGGCTAGATCCACCTTCAGGTTGGAGTCAGAGAACCCAAGGGCTTGTAGCCTCCTTTTGGTTAGAGCCAAAGAATTCATGGATTTGTAGCTTCCTTTAGGTTGGAGCTTGAGAGTAGGGGGTTGGACCCTCCTTCCAATTGAAATGGATAATTTGGAAGTGGGTGCTTCCTATGAATGAATTCTTGATATATATATAAGAAAACATTTTGTGGTTTTCTCCCATTTGGGTTTCCACATAAATATTGGTGTAATGTGTTCTTGATGTGAAGTGATGCTACTTATGTTTACATGATTATGATCTATATGATTGGATGCATTCATAGATGATACATTGATGATATATTGTTGAACATTGTTGTTAAAGTGAAATAATATATATATTGTGGTTAAAATTGGTATAAATTTCTCTTACTCATTCACCCCCCCTGCCATCATAGTAATCAAAAAATTGGTATCCAGTTAGATTCCTTCAGCAAACGGTTTATCCACTGGAAGGAGATCATGGAGTACACTGAGAATGGAGTACCAATGTTTCATGGTCATATTAGTCTAGCGTATGATATATGGATCATAATGAAAAATTTATATTTAAAGGAACATGGGTATGATATTTGGCAATCATTTGTAATAGGATACAATCCTACAAAGAAACCAAAGGCTGGAACGAAGAAGAAATTTAAGAAAAACAACAAAATACCAATGGATTTGATCATGGAAGGACTATACGATTCAACAAAGGAAAAAGTGGGAGAATGTTCATCAGCTAAAGAAGTTTGGGATATTCTACATGACATCTATTTTTATCCCATCACACATTCAAATATTTCTAAAGAAGGTTCAAGTACAAAACATGAAGAAATATGCTCATCATGTTAGACAAATTCAGATTCAGAAGAGTTTGAAGTGATAGAACCCAACAAAGGTGAGTTATTTTTCTTTAATTGTGAAAAGCACAAACATATTGAAATTAAATGCCCTTACCTGAAAATTGAAAACGATGAAATGGAAGACAATACTGAGATTGAAAAAGCATACTTGATTAGTGATTTAGATCAACTAAAGAAAGAAAGAGAAGAAAATAATTCACTCAAGATAGAATTGATGAAGAAAAACAAAAGTGTTCAATGTTTCGAAGAAGCCCAACCAATGGTGATTTTAAGAACCCCCCATAAATTTATATGAATAATAAATGGGCGAATCCCTGTGATACATAGGAAACATTGAAGGCTATTTTATTAATAATATAATATGTATATATAATTTTTTGACTAATCTTTTAGTCACTTATATAATCTTGTAAAATTTTGGATAATCTTTCACTATATTATAAAATATTGTAAAATCCTGGCGAATCTTTCACTAAATTATAAAAAAAATTAAAATCCTGGTGAATCTTTTACTAAAATATAAAATATTAGGAAGCCTTGGTGAATTTTTTGGTAAATAATAAATCCATATATAATAATAGGAAAATATATTCATTAAACTCTAATATAATCATTTTACATGTTTGGAAAAGAAACATAGTTTGCCCATCCACCAAACAACGTTGCAAGCATCAGGGGTTTTGTTTTTCAGAGTTCTTATTGTGTTTATTGGGGTTCACCTATTCACTTCTAAAATAGTTATAATTTTCCAAGGGGGTGGTGGGTTTAGTCGCCACCATGATTCCAATCCCCTCAAGTCATGTGCTTAGAATTTCCACTAAGGTGTTCCCCAATTTCCATTAAAAGGATTTGTATGAGACACAAATTGACAAAGTTCCATAGAAAGGCATGGCATACCCCACCAATGACATCTAGAGCTTTATATACCCCTCACCAATGACACTAGAGATTTTTATATTGCACCAATGACATGTAGGGATTTTCTTGGTGTAAAAAATTTTCAATTCCATGTTCCCCTTCTATAGGATATTTAAATAAAAATAACTTAATTAAGAGAAATGATTCATGTTTTGTGTGTAAATTGTCAATAAGTAAAAATTATGCTTAATGTTGTAGAAAGTATAACAAATTTATTATGCACTTGAACCACTTATGTGGAAAACACTAATCTATTGCTATACTTGAACATAAATAGACACAATGAGAGAATATCCAATACACATACGACCTTTGAACTGTGTTATTTTTCTAGATTCGATGTTGAAGGATGCTTATAGTTGTTTCTATGAACCTATGAGTAAGATTTGATGAGAAGTTTGTTGTCCCTACATCTATAGGTAGGGACGTACATTGTAATCATGCAATATTAAGTCTCTATCTCTTGGTCTTTTGTTTGCATTTTCTTGGACAAGGTGTAGAGGTGATGTGTGTTGCCTTGGTTTCCTTGGGCGACACATGTCCATTTCTCAGTATATGCTACTAAACCATAGTATTTCTTTGGCCAAGAAAAAAGTAGATGAATGGGAGGAAAAATAAGAGGCATTGTGAGGAGGGGATTCTCATATGGAAAAGGGAGATCCATTTTGGTTTCCCCTAAGAACCTTGTTAGTATTGTTCACCAAGGTCCAAACAATATCACAAATAAATTTGCGAGGGATTTATCCAATTTTTCTTCTGAAAATACACCATCATCTAGTTTAACTCCAACAAAAAAAATTCTCACGCCTGTGGTAGCTTCATATGCTTCCTATAGCCAATTTTTCAAAAGTGTAGTAGTACATGCTTTCAAAGCTCAATCCTCTAGGAAAATATCCATGGTTTTATTAATCTACTTGTGGAAGCTCTCTCTACTGCACTTGAATGCTAAGGACAAACCCAACTGGTTTTATTCCATGAAGAGATTGTCATTTTGGATGAAACATCCTCATCCTTAATAATGTCAATTTCAAGTCCATCTTCTAATTGTGGGATCACAGGCCTACCTTGTCCCATTAATGTGAAGGTCCTTTTCATCCAATATCTTCATGGAATATGTGACATACGATGATTTCTTGGCCAATAATGCTCGATATGATGTAGAACTAACATCTATTCTCATGTTTGTAAATCTTGCAAAATCGTTATTCCTTCTCCCTCCATTGTGACATTCTTCACAATTTCCAATGATCTAAATTTTATGTGATTTACTAAGTGGAATTGAGACAATGGATCTTATCAACCTTGGTTGACCCATCTCCTACCACATTATATATGGAAGGTAATCAACCCAGAGCCTCTATCCTCAATGGTATGGTAAATTGTATGACCAATTATTTTCATGGGTACTTTTGGATCACATCTTTAAGTTCTTATGATTTTCTTTGGCACAATCCTTCTAGATGGTTTCCATTTTCGAAGAGGAAAGTGTTGCTTCAAATGGATGTTATAATTAAACCCTTTTCCCATTACTACAATATTTATATCAATGGAACATAAATCCCTAAAAATGCTGTTAATTCCTTTAACATTTTTATCTTTTATTAATTCATTTCCCCCTTCCCGCCTAGTTCCCCTCCCTAGAAGGCTTGTGGGTATTGTTGCCTCATCTTATTTATTCACTCATAGACTTTTTTATTGGTGTGTTATTATATGTAAGTTGGGATTATTCTCTTTCTATTTTTCTAATATTAGTCATGTTTTGAGTTCATTGTTGCTTTGGCTATGATAGTGATTGAGTCTTAAAAAAAATCTCATTCTATTTGTTAGATTGGATAATATATTCCTTTATCTGAGTCATTCCTTGTCACTTAGAATATTCTTGTTTCCATATTCACCATTTGCATGGTTGATATATCTTCCTAAACTGTACATCTTCAGGGATCACCATGGTCAAATTATCTCTGTGCACTATCTTCTCATTGTGTTTTGGTATGCTTCTTCCATTTATGGTCTCTTGATCCTTATTGCACAAAGGTATACTATCCTTTATGTTTTTGCAGTGAAACAAGCGAGGTGATTTACAAAATGGGTGGGAGAGAGGTTGAGGTGTAACCTACATGGACACTAATAAAATAAAATGGAAAAAATTTGACATATGAATTTTAATGTTAAGAAAAAGAAAGAACTTGCACAAAAAATAAACTAGCATAGATCCATATTAAATCTAGATCTTTTAAACATTGAGAAGTTTGCACATTGTTTTTTTTTTAAGCAATCATCTCTATGTGGCCATCAATGATAACATCACCCAATTTATCAGGAGATCACCAATGAGATACCGAAGAATGCCAAGCAAACACCCAAATGAGGTCAATCAACCATTAACTAAGCCACCTCCAATTTGTGAATCCATCACAAACCATATCCCATCTGCAAATCCATCACAGACCATCCAGGGGCTAATCATACTCCATGTACCCCAAATCTCAGGAAGCAACCACAAACATGGTGTAAAAACTTTCAAAGTAACTCTGAAATATAACATGATTTATTGAAAGAGTCAAATGAAGAGGATTTGAGATAATAAAAGCACAATGATAGTCAAAACCATAGTCAAACTAAGAGATAAGTTGATTAAAATCAATGAATCATCTGAAATTTGAAGTTGAGTCGAGTTTCCTTTGAGAATAGTTAACAATGAGTGGGGTTATCGTTTATGGTGAACTATTGTTAGACGTAGAGTCACAAAGTGAGTTGCATGTTGTAGCTGAATGCCAAATGGAGAATTAATGCATTTGACTGTAGTAGTAGAAATCAATAGTTGGACCTTGGCAATAGTCACATGTCAGCACTTACCAAAATAAATCTTGAGTCGACCATGAGAAGTAGAACTATTTGTCCCACTTGACTCAGTCGTGAGGGAAGGAGGGAAATGCTTTTGACACAAGTCATCTATATTGTTATTCATTCAATGACAAACTAATTGGCCATAAGGAGTGTGTGAGTCCAGACTAGTAGGGTTAGGCATTGATGGAAGGAGAACCACGATACAATGGGGGATCAAGAGGAAGAACAAATATGGGTGGTAGGAGTCAGGACTCCGGGGTTATGTTAGGATGTTTAACTTAGATAATAGGGTTTCATTTTTTATTTTATTTTTATTTGTTCACAATAAATTAGTTTTGTTTTCCAATAAACAACGAAAATGATGAACCCTTATGAAATCATGGAATTTACCCTAGAGTTCATGTTTGATTCAGTTCGAGGGATTCAATTCAACGATTTTGTTCATCAGAATGAAAAAAACAATTAAGATTCTTTTGAAACGCTGTGAATTTTGAATCTCATCAATGAAATTTATGAAAACTTGTTTCTTAGGTCATAATACTCTGTGCATGATGACACCATAAGAATGCATAAAAGACATGATTATCATAACTCATCTAGAGTTGTAGGATTCTATGTTTTTTCTCATCTGTGCATAATGATCATAACTATATGACAAAGAAATATCTTATGCAGTCCTCTCACCTTCCATAGACAAGATGCCTAAAAAATCTCAAACTGTAATTGGTCCCAATAGCCAAATATTCATAGTCCAATCTCTCTTTATATGTAGTTTCATTGCCTCTCAGATCCACTAAGAAAATAAAGGAATCCACCTAACAACATGATGCCTCTTCTAAGAATTTGTCTCTTCTAGGGAAATTAAAATGTTTCCCTACTTATTAAGAGATTTCTCACTCCTTGGCATGGTCTGTTGTATTTGTTTCTCTAGTAATTGCATTTGGCCATCGAGATTTTTTCATAGGACATGTATTTATTTCTGCTATTTCATGTTCTATATGTATGTTTTTTTTTTAGGCATCCTTTTCATAGTGTATTTCCATCTCCTAAATATTTGATATGTAATTATTCATCCAGTTCTACGAAAGATTGATATTTGTGTTGAAGATCCAATTGCAACACCCAAAGAAAGGTCCAGTTTATTTTTCATGGCAAACATTATTGTAGTTTCATGCTCTGTTAGTGACATTATTCATAAGAATTTCATCCTTACATTCACTTTCTTCATAACACATATCAAGGAATTTGAAAGAGATCCTTTTCAATTATGTCCATAAATTCTTTGTTCTGATCAAAATAAGGAGACAAAGATACATATACATCCAAAACATCTTCCAATCTCTAGAAGATGAAATATGAACACCAACTGATAGAAATAATACTTGCACATCAACAAGATTCATAGATCCCAAGGACATGCAAGGATGTTTATTTTATAATGTATTATGAAACTGAGAACATAATCTCACTGAAACCATTGACAACTTCCCACAAAGAAACCCCAAACAAAAACAAGCTAGAATCCAAGAAATTATATACCACCAGAATATCCAACCAAAATTCTGGCCACATAGGCAAGATCTAACATACCTCCATTAAAAGTGTAAATAAAATTTCAATTTCCTCCATATAATTAAATAGTAATTGGTTACTTTAACTTTTGCAGTACTCTCAAAACTCCAAGAAGAGAAATTCATTAGTTGTCTTGCATATAAATCAATGAACAAACTTCCCTTAATTCTGTTTAACAAACATGTCAATGTAGGCCGAATCATTATAAAGGGAGTGGGAGTAAAAGTTAGCTCAAATTGATGGATGAAACAAAGAAGTTTGCAAAACATGATACAATGAATGAAAAATAAGGTTTTAGAAACATTAATTCCATAATAAAGACCATGAGAAAATATGATAGAGTAGTAGTAGTGTTGGTTTCAAATTAATTTACTCTTAGGATACAAAACTTATGATAAACTAAGTGTTTTAAATTCTCAAAGATTGTGCACCATCTCACCATAACATAGCGTTTAAATGTTGAGTTTAAAAAATGAAAATGAAGTAGTGAAAACTATTGGAATAACATCAATATGTAATCCATATATTTCCAGATTTGCAAAGTATGTTGTGCTAGAATTTATATTAGAAATGAATTTGTGAATTCTCTTCCCTCAGACAAATGATCATGCAATATTTACTATATATTAATTAATTGCACTGTGTAGGGGCCATATTACTATTTGGGAATGTGCTATTTATTTAATTATCATAACTGGGATAATATTGTTGTAGATCGCGACAAAACTATTGTATTTTCATAACTATTATATGCTTGTGAATGCTCACTGAAAAATGTCAGTCTTGGATTGGGCACTTTTAGGGTTTTATTTCCCTCTATACATACATCAAACATAGATCTCTAAAATGTATCCTAGAAATGGTTGATATACTAACAGTCTAGAAGATTGACTAACCTAAATATCAATCCCAGTTGTTTCTGAAGGTGCCAAAAGAAACCACCAACAAGAAATCCTCTATACATACATCAAACATAGATCTCTAAAATGTATCCTAGAAATGGTTGATATACTAACAGTCTAGAAGATTGACTAACCTGAATATCAATCCCAATTGTTTCTGAAGGTGCCAAAAAAAAAACCACCGACAAGAAAGCACTAATATCAGCACAACAATTTCAAGCAGAGATAATGTCTATTGTAATATTGTGTGACAAAAATAACCATAATACTAATAGTTAAAATAAACAATCATTGGAATACCTTTCCAGATTAGTTAGATATAATACTTAATAATTTGTTTGTACAATTCTGCTAACATGTGGTATTAGAATGCACATTTTGTTGTAGAAATATGAGATGCAATTTCTAGTGAGTGTCATTGACATCCTTCCAGATTTATCGGCATTGGCATCTTAGGAAGACAATTGTAAGATATTTTCCATTTGGTCAATCAATTTTTTTCCTTCTACATGTTGAAAAATACATTAATCGAGTTCTTGCCTTCATGCTTATGCCAGAATTCGCAAATGATATTCCAATTTTCAATGGTATATCTCAATTGTGTTAGAAACCCTACAAAATGTTAATTCAACGCCAACAAATGTATTCTTAAAGGGTTGAAAAAACTCAATGTTGAACCATAATTTCAATATCGTACCTCAATCCATCTCTATTCAGGTTTGATGTCACCCTTCTCATAGTTTCAACATCTTAAATTCAATGCCTAACTACCTGTAAAATGATAGTAGGCCTGGACTAGGTAATGAAGGAAATTGAATGATGATTTGGTTCTCCAAAATTGGTATCATTTGTTATAAGGATTCATGCATTAGTTGTGTGTGTTTTTCCCTATTTGCAAGTAATGAAAACTGCCAACATGTATTTAACAATTTATGCCATGTTGTTGTGTGTTTGATGATTGTGTGCTTGATATGAAAGGATCTATCCTCACCCGAAGCAGGGAGAATATGGATGCAGGAAGAATTGACTAGACAATGACTATTGTTGGTGTTTGGTTATGGTGACCCAATAATCCCTGGAGGAAGGGATAAATTTGGACAATATTCCACGGAGAGAAAACCGATTTTCCAAACAAGGGACCTTGCAATTGATAACACTATTAATATCTTGGGAAACACCTGCTATTACACCAACAAGATTTAGCACAATAAAATTAGTTGGAGGGATGAGGAGACTGTTCCACTTGAAAATGTATAGCTCAAAAAATTCGCCATTCTCATTTTAATATTTTCATGTGATAGTAAATTTTGTGTCAATTCCTGCTAGGAATTTTAGTAACCTTTGAAAGAAAACAAATATATGTACCAATACACCTCCAATCACCCAAAATTTCTCATTCCTCGACCATGCATTAATTTCAACCCCACTACAATGTAGCTCTAGAATAACAATTGTAAAAATGAAAAAAAAAATATAATATAAAGAAAACTTCTCTCTCACATGCACATGCACATGCACAAAAAAACACACGTAGATATTGAACTGTGAATTAAATTGAATCCGAATGAGAACCAAACTGAAGAAATAAAATAGAGTTTTATTTTCTCGATTAGTTTTTTTAGTCTTTTTCTATCACCTCAAAGGTTTGTTCCCAAAATTATTACTTAACAAATACCTAGAGAAATTTAGAGCTACGACTGAGACCAGTACCAAATTAACTAAAAAATATACAAAAAACTAAAGAATATAACTCCATAAGACTCTACAAAAGTGCATAATCACCACATATCTAAGGTCCAAATATTAGGGCTTAAATGGAATTTAAAAATCTCAGAAAAATGACAAATGTGGTGACCCTTTCAAATTTAAAATTCAAAGATAAAAAGGGGTTAAGAGGAGACCACCCCACCTTGCTTCACCATCAAATTATTATGACAAAAAGCATGTTACAATCCAAATCTAAGATATAGTAAGGGAAATAATTTCCATAAATATAATCTTGGGTACGCCCTACATAGTTCCTTGGAAGAAGTAAAGTAGTGAATGGGAACTCCAAACAATTATTAAGTACTTTGAGAGCCCCATATGATAGATGAACACAACACCACCCAAAGGTTGATACATTGTTGAGGAACTACTTAAATTGAGGGCAATATCAAACCTTTAATAACTTAGAAATTATTTTCTAGAGCCTGTTGAAATCTTAGAAAATGTTACCTAATCATTATCCACTTGCAAATGCTCTAGTTTGTTTTCATTAGGAAATAAATTATGGAACCAATTTTATTGAGACTATCCAAGTTTTGAAGAATAAATATCATGACTATTGTTATCACATCATAATTTCCCTTGGATTCAAGAGGGATATCACG
>JZKD02S1721000.1:91308-101523 GCA_000966675.3 Picea glauca
GATCAACAACTCTTCACCTAGAACTATTGTTTTTGTTGCACATACAAATATACGATTTCCTTCGCATCCCTCAAATATGCAATTCGGTTTCTTAGTTGTTGTCACTGGTTGTGTACTATTTATAAAGCCCACAATGTTTCCAGTAGATATTTTCCTTCCATCAATATACATAGTTGCCCATTTATTTTGATTGTTATCTACTAGTTGTATATAATTTGCGGCAACTCCGTATCTCCGCATACTTTGCATATATCGGACCAACATCAGCCAATGATTGTATTTGTATAATGGTCTAACATGCTCCATAAATTCAATTATAGTGCCATAGCTGACCTTTATGCCATCCATGGAAAATAACCCCAATCCATGTAAGGACGAAGGAGAAATGTGATACATCCTCCCACCGATGAAGAAATATGTGTCCACTTTAGGTAGCTCCTTAGGTGCCCATCGTTGCACTAGATGTTTATACCTCAAGGGAAACTCAATTTCACCTATGCTCTCAGCATCATAATTACACGACCCTCTATTGGCAATAAAAAATTGCATGCGTATACGAAATTTTTTCCTTACCTTTTCAGATCTAGTTGATCTAGAACATGTAGATCTAGTACAACACATCTCATTTTCAACCTCTCTTACTATATCTTGATCATCACTCAAGGAATATAGATCTGAAAGATACCTATTTAGTGGTACCTACACTCGTTAAAACAAGAAGATAAGTTATCGTGGCAATATATGTTTTTGGTACCAACACTGTTGCATATAGTTGCAATATAGTTGCATTGTTTCATAAAGTTGCATATAGTTGCATATAGTTTCATAAGTTGCATATAGTTGCATAAGTTTCATTGTTGCATAAAGTTGCATATAGTTGCATATTGTCACTAAAAAACATGATAATTTGCATTGTTGCATAAAGTTTCATATAGTTTCAATATAGTTGCACATAGTTGCATTGTTGCATAAAGTTGCATATAGTTGCATAAGTTTCATTGTTGCATATAGTTGCATATTGTCACTAAAAAACATGATAAGTTGCATTGTTGCATAAAGTTGCATATAGTTGCATATTGTCACTAAAAAACATGACAAGTTGCATTGTTACATATAGTTGCATAGTTGCAGTTAGTTGCATATAGTTGCATACAAAATTGTTGCAATATAGTTTCATATAGTTGCATAAGTTGCATGGTTTCATAAAGTTTCATATAGTTTCATATAGTTGCATAGTTGCATAAGTTGCATATAGTTGCATAGTTGCATATAGTTGCATAGTTGCATATAGTTGCATAAATTTGCATATAGTTCAGGCCAAGGATACCCCTCTGAAGTTTGTGTGTGGTACTTTGAGGAATTGTTCATGGCTCTAGATGAATCGAAGATTTATTTAGAACCTAAGGCATATCCTTCTTCCCTATATCATTTCCAATACCTTGAGACAGATACCTACTACTCAAAAACACCTAGTGGCACTGACATCCCCAACCATAGGTTGGAATACCCTCAGAAGGCCTTGTATGGTTATACGAGGGATCCTTATTGGCCCTGACTCGTTGAAATATTCCTTTAAGGCCTAAAGTTCATGTTTCCTCCCTTGACCATGTCAAGGACCTGAGACCCATACCTAGTTCTCAAGAATGTTAGTGTTACCTATATACCTAATTGGCAAAGGATGTCTTCGAGAGGTCATTTGTGGTGGTTCAAGGTGTCATTTACGAGAATAATAAGAATTGGGATGCGAAGAAGATTGTAGCAATGCTGCAAGAAACAACACCTCCCACCATGTATTACAAGTCTTGTGAGAGAAAGTGACACACCAAGACTGTTGGAAATTACACCTCGATAAATGCCCCAAGCATTTATAAAATATAAAAGAAGAAGTAGTTGCACTACCATTCAAAAGGAGGTAGCATTAATTAGTTACACTACTAAATTAGTTGCACTACTAAATTAGAATTTGTTATTCCTTTCCATTAAATTAGCATTTGATGTTTCTTTCACTTAATTAGCATTTATTGTTCCTTCTACTTAGTTATTATTTGTTGTTCAATTATTGTTCTGTCTCAAGTTACAGTATTCAGTTATTTCTTTCTAGCAGATTAGATAGTCATCAATAGGTCAGTTTTTTTTATAGATCCAATTCCTATTTCTTAATTAGATCAATTCATGCCTTAATATCAGATTCAATTCTTGTCCCTTAATTAGATCAATTTAGGAATTTAATTCATGCCTTCAATTCATACCACATTATAGATCAGATTTCAATCATGTTTAGTAGGATATTATCTTTAAAAACTTAATGAATGTGTGAGGAACTTGATTGTTGATAAACTCAGTTTTGATACGCGATTTTAGCCTCTACGAGCTATCTGCATAGACTTTGTTGATATTCTTGAAATAGAAGACGAATCCTCGGGTTGATAAATTAATGTTAAACCAAGGTTGTTTTTAGGACATCTTTAGAGCCCAAGAATTAGAAATGGATAGGATTCTTGACTACTATGTGTTGGATCATGAATGATAGGTGGTGATCTACCATTCAAAAGGAGGTATCAATAATTATTTCCACTACCATTCAAAAGGAGGTAGCATTAATCAATGACAGTCCCACGGGMAGATTGTCGAAAGACCATGGGTTGAGGATGAAGACCCCTAGGCCCAGCCCTCAGAGCCAATACTTTTTCCAAAGTTATGGATCCATTTTTYTGACTTCCCTTACCTACATTATTCTATTGACCAAAGGTTTTTCACCTTGGAGACTTGATGCGGTTATGAGTATGACCAGGCATGGAYGATACTCGGTCCTCCAKATTTTTAAGGTTCRTTGAGGGYGCACCAGACACCACGAGACATGCGATGTTATTCCAACTATTGGACMCTATATATGGTTGAGCCGATTTCAGGGTGGGCAAGCTGTTAAAAAGAAAAGATAAGTCTTCTTGGGGCCCTCGACGACGTCTCTGGATTTCCTAACATTGTTGTCATTTATAGGATGAGGCACCAACAAATCTCAAAAATTGGTTTCAATTTTGTTGACTTTGGATGGAAGGTTGTCTATGATATTTCTTGAAGGGGAAAAAGTTATGGAATGCCATCAAATGTTTCCTTGATTTCAACACCCTCTTCATTGAGATTGATTTTTGGGAAATAATATGACATGATCCGATGACCCTCAAATATAGGCATGATCAAGGCCATGGACTTTAGGAAATGTTTCCTCTATGCTTCTGAGACACTCTAAAAAGCATCAGTCTTCTTGCCTATCGACAAGTGTGAATCATAGGGTATGTGACACTTAGGGTCCATCCAACAAAAGTATTTTTTTAAATGGAAGTAAAGGACCTAGATTATCTCATTTATCGTGGGGTTGGTCAAGATCTTATCAAAGGTATTCAGGTCCCAGAACATGGAACTGGATAGTTGGTTAATCAACATTCTACATAAAACTCTTTCATATTATTCATAAGGACCATAGTTTTATGAAGAACACTGTGGAATGCTTCTAGATTTTTTTTTATTCTATAGATAACTCTATGGACAACCTCCATATTTTTTGTGATGCCTCATTGTCCAAGCTCCAATGGGAAAAAATGGAATTTTGTAGACAATGCCTATGTAAACAATGCCTATTTAGATAATGCCTATGTGGACAGACCTAGACCATGAGAATAGTGAGGAGGAGAAGGCTGCAGGGTCCATTTTGGATGACAAACATGTGTAAGTTCTATTTTTTTCTTACATCCAGGGCAGAGAGGGGGGTTGAATGAGATTGAAATTGACCTTTCCAAGATCCACAGAGTCAAAACATGTTTTTTTTTTGTAGACAAGGGGAAAACAAAAATAGAGGAAACTTGGCGAAACCATATCTCAATGCAAAAATTCTGGGTGGGATTGGTAGAACTACCACTCACCATTCTCAATCTTGTTCATAGTGTTCCCTCTAGCTCAATATCCTCTGCGTTCCCTCTAACTCAGTATCCTCTGCCCTTGATCTCCTTCTCCGATGTGCCCTTGCACACATGTCAGGGTTTGGGGAGTTACTCCTTCTATGATCTCCTCATATCTACTCATGGTGTTCTCTCCTCATCTATCCTCGACTCTCCTATTCTCTCCTCAACTCTCCTCGACTCTCCTCATTTTCTCTCCTCGTTTTCACTCCTCATGCACAAGTTTGAATATTTTTTGGGGTTTGGTTTATTATATATATTATAATTATATAATATATATATATTAAAATTATACAAAATTTATATTTATATAATTAATATATTACAATTATATATAATATATATTATAACTTAATTTATATATTATATAATATATTAAAATTAATCATTAAATATTACATCTATTATACCACTAATATATGACCAACCACCTATTCCACCACAAATCAGCATAGGTAGCACCCATGTCCCCCCTCCCACCCCAGTGATATTTCTAGAAAGACCTCGGTAGAAAATGTTTCCACCATTAATGATAGATAACCTAGATTTTGTTTCCATATATCACTTCTTTACAAGTAAGTAAGGCCAATATACTCCAAAACCCTTCATCACTCTTAGGTATTATCATAATCTCACCTTGTCAAGATGAATCAATAGAAACTTAACAATTGGAGTCTCATTTCACTTACATTTTCTCCACATTTGTCGACCCCTCCATGGTTAATGATTGATCATGCACATGTGACATAGATGGAAGAAAAAAATCACACCCACAATCCTCATTATTCTATAATAACCTAACCTCTACAACACCCATTTTCCATTCATATGAAGACATACTAGAGGTCATGCATGATCCCTACTATACATGGGATACAATGTGTCATAGATTATTTTTTCTCCTGTAGGATGCATGCACCCCAACTACCTCACCTAGATAAATCACAATCAAGGACACATGTTCTATCCCTCTCAGTCATGTTGATTGGATTAAACATCCCATAACAACCCCTGGTGCATTTAAGGAAGAAAATATGGCTAACATTTCACCCACTATCAAAGTGGGTATCTCTATTACACTTCGTGTTATTGATAGCATTCTCTTAGGAGATGCATATGCCCCTAAAGCAATATTCCATTGAAAATATATTTCCAATAGTTTTACAACATATTTAATTGGTATTGTTTAAAATATCCTAAACTATATTTCACCATCATTGAGCATTACATCGACACATGGATCGACATACCCCTTATCTGATAGAAACAAAAATATTCACGCCCCTTAAAAGACATGTCCATTAAATAAGAGATTTATAAAGTTCATAAAGTAAAATCCATTTACCCAATTTCATATACCTCATGGGTATCCAACCTACTTGTACAAAAAAACATGGCACTATTTATGTGTGTAGTGATTTTCATGATTTGAGCTAGGTTTGCTTGAAAGAAAACTGGGCATCTAACCCAGTCCATGTAAACCAAAAACATGGTAGAATTTGCATGTGCATTGATTTTCATAATTTGAAATAGGCCTACCTAAAAGAATACTTCCCTACCCCCTTCATAAACCAATTCATGAGGCATGTGCAAGAGATGAGGCCCTATCCCTCATGTATGGGTTTTTTAGGGTATAATCAAATCTATATTTGACATTCTGATAATGAAAGACCATGTTCACTACATTGGGGGCACCTTAACCTACCATGTTATACCTTTAGTGTGTAATGTTCTATGTTTTTTATGATTTATCCCACACTTACCTTCATGATCTCACTAATTGGTCAAATAAATGACCCCAATTTTCAAGTCTTCCCCTAAACAAGACATCTTATGAGTTTGGGATTCAGAAAAAGTGTTGTTGATACCAACCTATACTACAATAATGTTAATGGTGCGATCTTCCCGAGTCATGAGAAGTACACAATTGATATATTGAAGAAGTTTGGATGTTGAACTGTAAGCCCATGGCCCCATTCACAGGTCATTGTTGCCCGTGTCTAGTCCTAGTACAATTTCCTTGGTTTGTGTATTGATCCCTTTTAGTTTTGGGTTGTTAGTATTTTAAATTGCACATGCATCTTTCAATCTAGTCAAAGTTCAATTAATGCCCCATTCCATGTCAACAACAACGCATCCATTCACTGGGAACACTAAAACCCGACAAATCAACGACTCTAATAAATTAGGGTTTATGGTTTACATGATGAATTTATGATGGAATAAAGTGGATGTGTGAGTCAAATTTGAGTCCAGAAACCATCCCATATCGTTAAGGCATGAAAATAGTCTATCCATGTCAAATTTCAATGCAGTCAGAAATAGTTTGAAAAAAATTCAATGTTGGCCCCATTCACAGGTCATTGTTGCCTGCGTCTAGTCCTAGTACAATTTCCTTGTAAAATTTGTATAAGATATTTGGAGAATGATAATTTTGAAGGTGCTAGGCCTATTCCTACAGACCACAGCCATATCACCTCTCATTGATAGTCTGTGTATTGATCCCTTTTAGTTTTTGGGTGTTAGTATTTTCAATTGCACGCACCTTTCAATCAAGTTAAAGTTCAATTAATGTCTCTTGTTACTGTAGGGTTATAAATCCTCACCATCCCAATGCCCATATGCCTCCAACCTTATGATATAATGATCATTGGGTGACAACTGTCATCAAGGGTGATGACTAAGACTAGGAGAAACTTTCAATTCAAGGATAGGAATGACCAGACCCACATCAAGTGAAGGAAGAAAATAAAGAAGGTACATGTGTTGTCCCATTCCATGTCAACAACAACGCATCCATTCACTGAGAACACTAAAAATCGACAAATCGATGAATCCACTAAATTAGGGTTTATGGTTTACATGATGAATTTATGATGGAAGAAAGTGGGTGTCAAATTTCAATGCATTCAGAAATAGTTTGAAAAAATTTCAACGTTGGCCCCATTCACAGGTCACTGTTGCCCATGTCTAGTCCTAGTACAATTTCCTTGTAAAATTTGTATAAGATATTTGGAGAATGATAATTTTGAAGGTGTTAGGCCTATTTCTATACACCAGGGCCAGATCACCTCTCATTGATAGTTTGTGTATTGATCCCTTTTAGTTTTGGGTTTTTAGTATTTTCAATTGCACTCACCTTTAAATCTATTCAAAGTTAAATTAATGTCTCTTGTTACAGTAGGGTTATAAATCCTCATGATCCCAATTCCCATATGCCTCCAACCTTGTGATATAATGATCATTGGGTGACAACTGTCATGAAGGGTGATGACTAAGACTAGGGGAAAATTTCAATTCAAGGTTAGGAATGACCGGGCCCACATCAAGTGAAGGAAGAAAATTAAGAAGGTACATGTGTTGTCCCATTCCACGTCAACAACAATGTTGGCCCTTGACCAAGTTTTGGGAGATACTTGGTCAAGTTTGACCTATTTTGGGACTTCGACATCCTGTCGAAGGAGGAGCGCAAGACGAAGAAGAGATCGCAGGATCTCGGTCCCTTTTTGGCTCCTTTTTGGGATTTCAGATTATGTAATGGGTATGGGATGTTGGCCCATGGGTTTACCCATGTTTAGGCCTATTTTGTAAAGTATAAATAGATGTCTAGGCAATGTAATGAAGGGGGATCATAAGGAATAGTGAAGTGCTAGAGTTGGATCTGTGTGATCAAGATTGTAAAGTGTTATGTGCATACTGTGAGATACTTGCAAAGATAAGTGCAAGTCATTGTAAGAGGATGTGGAAGGTTCTGTTCTTATATCTACTCGGGGAAGGAGGATCTAGAGAGCTACAAAGATATCATGTCCTACGCGGAGTAAGGTTTTGAGGTTGTGTGCATGTAATCTATTGAATAAGCTAATAAAGAAGAAGAGTTGGTGGACATAGCCCCGGGGTGGGGGTGAACCACGTATATGTTGTGTTCCTTTGCTTTGTGAGATGTGTTGATGTGTTTATGTCTTTACCTTCTAAGTGATTTTATATAGATAGATAGATTTGTTTATGCTTTGTGCTAATGATGTATATGGATGTTAGATATGACTTATATGAATGTTCTTAGTGCCTAAATATGTTAGATCTAACCTACTTCTCTACGATAAGTTCTTATATACATCAGATCTGAATGAATGATGCGATGCTCTGTTTTATATGCGAAGCAGATAGTGGTTGAATATTGATGAATTGTTAGTTATAAGTTCTCTATTAAGTATTACAATCACACATCTGTGTTCCAGCTAAGGTTGCAGACACCTGAGTTTTGGAACCACCCCTGCCTCTACCTTGGGTGAGACTTCATCTCATGGATGATTTTAGGGGCTAAATTTCGCTCATGGGCTAATTTTCCATGGTTTTTTCAAAAAAGAGATTTGTTATTTTAAAAATGATTCACCCAAATTCTATAGGATAAAATTATTTTACCTTAAAAATCGCCAAAAGTTTATAAAAACTATATAAAATCCTTATAAATTTGAATATTTTTACAAAAAGTTTGCCAAATATTTATAGTTGGCATATGAAGGATTAGTAATATTCGCCAAGGTTTATACATTTTAAAACAAATTTTCATACTTAAAATCATCCCTACATCATCTTCTTCACAGGTGTTGCCGAAAGGGCTGATAGTTAGGGTTTTGTTGGTGCTTTGTTGTAGCATTGAACCCTGTGTCTGCCCCTGTGGAAACAAATGGTTCTGTTGTTGGGACTTGAAACTATGGTTGTTGGGAACTAAGGAAGAAGAATCTTTTTGTGAAGATCTGACTTGAAAATGTGAAAGCTCTATGCGTAGATCTGTCAATCTAGTGCACAATACTCTACTTAGTTTAAGAAGCTCTGTGCTGAAGAAAAAAAGTCTGATCGAAAGAAAAGAGGTAAGATTTAAAAGATTTGTGCTCTGAGAAATGTAAAAGTGAGAATTTTTTACTAAAAGAGGTAATATCAACTTTGATAAAGGTAAGAATAGTGAAAAGTTCTAGATCTGAAAGCTTTGTTCTCTGTAGAAGTAGAAAAAGTGGAGTTTTTTGTTTCTAAAGAATGGATCTAGGTATGTTTGATAGATTTTGTCCTAGATTGAAAACTACGACACTAATAGATGAAAGAAGGTTTGATATGTATAGATCTAATAAGAATAGTGAAAGATATGTTATACCTATGCATAGAAAGAATGTTTGGACTAACAATTGGATGCAGGATCCTAGAAAGAAATGTTTTCAAGTTAACTACTATGGCCTTGGCGTGCAGTATAGAAAGAGATGAGAATCATTTAAAATAAAGAGAGGATTAACCCTCTGTTACATTTACAGAAAACTAGGATATCTTGCTAAGGAATGTCCTGGGAGAAGACCTAGTTGTCTTTGCTGCAAAGTTGTGGAACATGAAGTATTGGATTTCCCTAGAATGATTGTTAAGCTTGAAGGAATGACTATGAGACAAGAAAACCCCAACTCAGATCTAGAAATGGTAGAACCCCAGAAAGAATCAGATAAAGTATTGCTACAGATAAAAGAAATCATGAATGACCACCGACATGTCAATTTATTAGAGGTATTCAAAGAAAAAGAATGCTTGAAGCAAGAATAGGAGACTTTGAAATTGACTGTGTTCTAGATGAGGAAACACAGGTGAATGTCATCACGAAAATAACTTGGGAAATTTTAGGGAAGCCTTCTATGACTCCTTCATTGGGAGGACTAGGTCTATTTAGAGGAAAGATGATAAACCTACGTGGAAAGATCACCCAGATTTCTATGAATGCCAATGGAAATTCGACAGAGGAAGATTTTGAGATTATTAAATTTATTGAGAACAGTGCTCCATTTACCATGTTACTAGGAAAACATTGGATTGAAAGAGATAAGGACAGAAGGAATGAAGAAAAAAAAGTTTTAGATCATAAGAAGATAAAGTTAAAACATTTCATGACTAGAAGGATCGCACACTTGATTGAAGAACATGAGAAAAGTTCGATGCTATCTAACACCAGAGACCCGGATGTCGAAGTTGAAAGAACACTAGAAGATGCACAAAAGATTGAAGTACCTATTCTGGATAAAGAAGAAGTATCACTCTCGACTCTTAGGAAAGAATCTCAACAACGTGAAGTAACTATGCCAAATGAAGATAAGAGTCAGAATGGAAAAAGGTGTACCAAGACAAAGATCACTGGAAAGAAATATAGAAAACTAAGTAATAAGAGAGCTAACATCAACAAGTTACCGAAGGTTCCAGAGGGAACTTCGCAGACGGAAAATTTGCAAAATTGGAG
>JZKD02S1721011.1:0-13410 GCA_000966675.3 Picea glauca
AAAATACATTAACATGAATTAGATTGAAACTTATATTACAAATGTGATATATATAATTTTTTTGAAGACATTACAAATGTAATATTACATGAATAAATATTGATACATAATATATAAACATAGACGTGAATTGATTTATATTTAAAATTAAAAAATACATTAACATGAATTATATTGAAACTTATATTACAAATGTGATATATATATATATATTTTTTTAAGACATTACAAATGTAATATTACATGAATAAATATTAATACATAATATATAAACATAGACGTGAATTGATTTATATTTAAAATTAAAAAATACATTAACATGAATTAGATTGAAACTTATATTACAAATGTGATATATATTTTTTTAAGACATTAAAAATGTAATATTACATGAATTGAGTTAGAATTATATTATACATACAATATTAAACATTTTGTATTTAAAATTTTAAAAAATACGTACAAATTGAAGTGCATTCATATTTACATATTTATGAGTGATGTTTGGTATAATATATTATATCATCATGTGATATATCACATGATATACTATAGCATATCATCACATGATACATTATAGCATATCACTGATATGCTATAACATTCATATGTTATATTATATCATGTTATATACCACATGTATATAATATAAGACACAACACACTCCAAGTAATTCCACTCATAATTTATGAACCCAAAATGTTATATTATATCATGTGATATACCACATGTATATAATATAAGACAACACACTCCAAGTAATTCCACTCATAATTTATGAACCCAAACACATTTCAAGGCACTTTAAAAACGAATTTTGTTTTTAATTTTAAATATAAAGTGTTTAATGTATGAATGAGATGAGTAATTTATTTTAAAAGTATTAAATACTTTTAAAAGTAATTAATAGTACTTTATTTTATGGATATAGTTATACTATATTTAAAATTAATTTGTGAATATTTTTTTAATTATGAGTATTTTTCTTAAAGCATTATCATAGTTAACTATGAGTTTTTATCCATCATTTGTAATGAGACAAATAAACATTTTTAACTCAAGCAATGTCAAACTCATCCTCAAGGGATGATGCCATGCTCTAACATGTGATTGGTTATGTTAAAGTTGATTTTGTTAATTTTAACTCAAACAATGATACTCATCCCTAGGGGATGTTGTCATCCTCTAACATGTGATTAGTTCCTTTAAAGTTGACTTCTAGGATGGTGTCATCCTCTAACATGTGATTGGTTCTTTTAAAGTTGATTTTAATACAAATCAACTTTAAAGGAATCAATCACATGTTAGAGGATAACATCATCCCTTGCAGGATGAGTTGGCATTACTTGAGTTAAAAATACTTGTTTGTCACATTATAAATGGTGGATTAAAACCCATAGTTAATTATGGTAATGTTTTAAGAAAAATGAAAAAAGTACTCAAATTAATTTTGAATATAATATAAATATATCCATAAAGTAATGTACTCTTAAAGTACTTTATTTTTTAATATATTTAAAACAATGGTTGTGTGGAAGCACATGTTGGACATGGTGTTATGTTGTCATTGATGTCAACATGGGTTAAAATGGATTTATCATCTAGACCAGTATCTGTCTATACTAGTTGCAGGAATTGACAGTAAAGAACAAAGAACAATGTTGATCGTTGGATCAAAATAAGAGAACGATCGGACGATAAAGAACGAAGAACAATTTTGATTGTTGGATCAAAATACGAGCACAATCAGATGGTAAATAATGAAGAAACAATGTTGATCATTGGATCAAAATAAAATCATGATCAAATGGCTCAGATCTCTTTTTGCGAGTCCGTTGAGCAACAAAAAATGGCTAAGTATCATATTCTATTGATATCACTTAAAAAATTCTAAGTATGGTTCATTATGGAGGTAAAAGAAGTTGGGAGTGTATTTTGATGACATCCGAGAAAAGATACAAGTATGTGAGTATGAGAATCTGCAAACCCAAAAAAATCAATTAATTTGTTTTCTAAGTATAGGTTCATCTTAGAGGCTATGGAAGTTGGGCATGCATTTTGATGACATCGAAGAAGAGATATGAGTCCATGAGAAACCACTTAATTTTTTTCTAAGTATAGGTACATCTTGGAGGCTGTGGAAGTTGGGGGTGCATTTTGATGACACCCAAGAAGACATATGAGTCCGCGAATCCGAGAGTCCACGAACCCATCACATAAAATAATTCTAAGTAAAATTCCATGTTTGAATTGAATAAGAACCGTCCACTCAATGATTGATTAAATCCAAACCGTAGATCTGTCTAAAGAACCTAGATAAACTAGGGTCATCCACTCAACACTTGATTATATCCAAATTGTCGATCTAATTAAACACCAAGATAAGCAATGAAAATGAAGACATGTGAGTTTGCGAGTGTGCGAACCCGCCACATAAAATAATTCTAAGTAAAGTCCATGTGTGAAATGAATGAGGACCATGCAATAAATGGTTGATTAAATCCAAATCATGGATCTATCTACAGTACCTAGGAAATCCAGGATCGTCCACTCAACATCTGATTAAAACTCGATCATTGGATCAAGGTGCAATAAATATCATGGGAGGTTCAGATCTAACAGTTCATTGGAACGATAGATCTACGGTGGAGATGTAGCGTGCATCACCAAAGGGAGAATAAGTTAATGATAAGGTTGGCATTCGCGTAGGTGTTTTATGGATTTCCATGGTAGACACGTGGTAGCATCTTGTGAACGTGGATACCCTGATAACATGTTTCTAAAACCATTGTAATAAACCACACCACTAAGAGGGATACCACGAGTGGTAAGTAGTAATCCCATACATATTATTAAATTTGTTGGTCACAAACGTCGATCATATGGAGTGAAGAACTGAGCGTCAGGGCTACGAAGGTGTTAATATGATAACCATTGAAAGGAAAATACTCTAAGAAAAGTGTTTGGCTTACCAATGCGAATTGAGAATGTGATTCTTAACTTTAAAAATATATTGAAGAAGAAAAATAATAAATAATAAGGAGGAAAGTTGTTTTTAAAACAAAATTATTATTAAATAAATGAAGATGTGCAGTGATACATTATTAAAATACACAATGGCTCAAAATTTATACCCATTGAGAGACTATATAAACCAGAAGATATGGTGGAAGGAAGATGTCTTTGTGGTCTAATTCAAAATATCAAACAAAAATAGAGTCCAAGGAATAACATGAAACATTCACATGAAATGAGGGTGGTAGGGAGGAGCAAGGGAGGATTGGAGTCCTTTGAAGGTTGAATCTTGAAACAAGGGAATTGGTGCTTCCTCAAGTTGGTGCTTGAAAACAGAGAGTTGGTGATTCTTAGAGTTGGTTTTCTAAATAGGGGATTGGTGTCTCCTTGAGTTGGTGCTCAAAAGAAGAGAGATTGGTGTCTCCTACACATTGTAACTTGTACTTTTTGTGATTTGTATATTTAAAATATTTTTTTTCAGTACATTCTTGTTGATCAATTGTTGTGATTAATAATTAATTATTATTCAAAATATTCAAAAAGAAGAAATATGAATTCACACCCCCCTCTTAGTATTGGACAACATTTCAACAATTGGTATTAGAGAAGGTTCTTTCACCACAGTCCAACCACTTGAAGGAAGATTCCAAGAAATCCAATGGATCAACAAGAAGTAATGTCCTCCAATAGAGAACCATTGTTTAAAGGAAATGATTATGCATTTTAGAGTATAAGGATGAAAATTTATCTTATGGCTCTTAGATGTGATGTTTGGCTATCTATGGTAAATGGTTACACTACACCAACTATTGCACCTTCATATGTTGCTGCAAAGAAACTCTGCAATGATAATTCAAGGGATGTTAATGCTATTATGGGTGGATTACCAAACCCCATATTTGTAAAAGTGATGCATTTTAAATCATCAAAATAAATTTGGGACAAACTTAAAGCCATCTATAAAGGAGATGAAGAAGCTAAAAAAGAAAAACTTCAAACATACATAGGGAATTTTGAAAGTCTGAAGATGAAAGAGGGAGAAAACATTGCAAAATATTTTCAAAGAGTGGATGAAATAGTCAATTCAATCAGAGCATTGGGAGAAGAGATAAAATACAATATTATTGTCCAAAAGGTGTTGATATCATTACCAATGAGATATGATGTCAAGGTATTTACCTTGGAATATCAAGAAGACCTTGAAAACCTTACAATGGATAAACTTCATGGGATTCTTATAGCCTATGAAATAAGAATCGGGCAAGAAAAGTCATCAAAAAGGGAAACAACCTTCAAAGAATCAAAGGAAACAAAGAACCATGAGAATGTGACAAATCAAAATCACTCAAACATATCAGATGAAGAAGAAGCCAAATTTATAAGGAAACTCAAGAAAGGGTCTGGAAAATAGAAAGGGAAGTTACCTTTCAAATGCTTCAATTGTAGAAAAATTGGACACTTTGTTAACAAATGTCCCTATCCCAAACAATGGGATAATGATGATGAAGAAGCTTACAACTAGAAAAAGGATAAAACCAAATATAAAAAGAAATTCTACAAGAAAAATAAATAATTCTACTCAAAAGAAGACAGTAGTTCATCTGACATGAGTGAAGATGAGGAGACAGAGATTCTATTTATGGGCATATAACCTCCAAATGAAGATGAAGGAAACTCTAAAGTTGAAGGAGAAGTAGACCTTGAAGAATAACTTATTAGTTCTCTTGTAGAAATGAGAAAATATAAAAAGAAGAATAAATCATTAAGAGAATGACTACTAGAATACGACGAAGTACAAAACTCAAGAGAAAATGAAGTTTCTAAAACCCTCAAGAAAACATAACAAATCATTATTTATTTAAAGACTCAAATCCAAGAAGCTAAAAGAATAGAATAAGTCATTTTAAATCAACTCAATGAAAAGAAACAAGACTGTGAAATTCTAGAGGCTGCAATTATCCTTCTGAAAGGGGAACTTGAGAAAAAAAAGAAGCAATCAAAATTTGAAAATCGTTCAAAAATGTTGGATTATATTCTTAACAGTCAAATATCATAAAACACTAAGACACAACGGGGATATGATCAAAATAAGTCTAACAAACGATCTAACTCTACATCTCAGGAATCTGACAAAATTCCAAAAAGTTATGCAACTTCCTTTCAAAGCTCCTTCAATCAGAAAGAAAATAAGATAAACAATGTTTCTAATCAATAAAAATATACAAAAGAAAATGAATTCAGTTGGAATACAATTACAAGAAGATTTTCCCCTAAAAAGTATCAACATCTAGTTCTTGGATATTGCTTCTCTTGCAATAATTTTGGGCATAAAGCAGTAGATTGTGGAGCTTATGAAAAGAACAAACATAATAATGTTCAAAGATATGGTTATAACAACAACAAGAATAATAATAGTCAAGAGAACAAAAAATATAATTGATTCTCTCTACTGCAAGATTACAATGTTGAATTCCACAAATGCAATAATTACGGTCACAAAGATGGTGATTGCAGACTACCAAAGAATCCCATAAAAACTTCCAAAATTCAAGAACAAAATCATAGGAAGACACGGAAAGGAAAACAAATAGAAGAAAAAGGAAAAGAGTGTAAGGTAGCCTTATATGATAAATATAAAAGGAGTCAATGGTATATTGACAATGGATGTTCAAAGCATATGACTGGAGATCAAGACAAATTCCTCAGTATGAAAAGGAAAGAAAAAGGAAGTGTTACATTTGGAGATAATGTGTCTACCAAGATACTTGGAAAAGGCATAGTTAGTCTAGGAAATAATAAAGCTAAATCAAAAAATGTGCTATTAGCTGAAAATTTGAAGCTTAATATCCTTAGTGTGAGCCAAACATGTGATCAAGGACACATACTTATATTTGACTCTAAAAAATGTGAAATTAGAAAAGAAGAATAAGGAAAATCAGTGGTTGTTGCACCAAGAACACCAAGAAATATTTATATCCTAAACATAGAAGATGAAGAAAAAAATTTCATGAGCCAAATATATGAAAGTTTGCTATGGCACAAAATAATGGGACATATAGGTTTTGACAATTTGATAAAATTCAATAAAAAGGAAGTTGTGAGAAATATGCCAAATATTATTAAACCTTCAAACCCTATTTGTAGGCACTACCAACATGGAAAACATACAAGAGTAAGATTCAAGACAAAAGAATACTCTACATTAAAACCATTGGAACTTGTTCACACTAAACTCTGTGGACCAACAAGAACTAAAAGCATGCAAGGTTAACATTACTTCATTCTATTCATAGATGACTATACAATGATGACTTGGGTATCCTTTCTCAAAGAGAAATCAAAATCTTTCAACCAATTCAAGGCTTTCAAAGAACATGTTGAGAATGAGATTGATCTCAAAATCAAGTGCTTAAGATCAGACAATAGAGGGGAATTTACCTCAAATGAGTTCAATGAGTTTTGTGAAACTCGTGAAATTAAAATACATTTTTCATCTACAAGAACTCCTCAACAAAATGGAGTTGTTGAAAGGAAAAATAGAACTATCCAAGAAGCAGCCAGAACTATGTTACATGAATCCAAACTTTCCGATATATATTGGAGAGAAGAAGTATATACAAAAATATAAATATGTAATAGAGCTCATCTTAGAGTTAACCATGAAAAGACACCATATGAGTTATGGTTTTCCAGACCAACATCAGTCAAACACTTTAGAGTCTTTGGTAGAAAATGCCATATAAAAAGAGATGATGATAATCTAGGAACATTTGATTCTAGATCAAATGAAGGAATATTTATTGGTTACACATCCAATAAAAAGGCCTACGGATGCCACAATCCGAGATTGCACAAAATTGTGGAAAGTGCAAATGTAAAGGTGGATGATATAACATCAAGAAGAATTGAATATCAAGAAAATTCACAAGATGTTTAAAGAAGAAGAGATGATGACCATGAAGAAGAAAATGAAGAAATACAAGAAGAAGAATCACAAAGTGAAGAAGAAAACAAAGAGGAAGCATCACCAAGACAAGAATCAAGAGAACCATCAAGAAGAGTATACAGAGATCATCTTGAAAGTCAAATCATTGGCAACATAAGTGTTGGAGTTGAAACAACAAGAAGGCTAACATATGAATCTAAACAAGAAATTCTCTCCGTAAAAGAACCCAAAAAATTTGAAAAAGATAGCAAAGATGAAGATTGTATTAAATCCACGAATGAATCTATTGGTCAACTAGAGAAGAATAAGACATGGAACTTGTCCCAAGAACAAAAGAAAAAAATGTGGCAGGGACCAAGTGGATTTTTAAGAATAAAGTTAATGAAGATTTTCAAATTATAAGGAATAAAGCAATATTAGTGTGTAAAGGATATGCACAAGTAGAAGGGATTGACTTTGAGGAAACATTTTCCCATGTGGCCAGATTAGAAGCTATCAGAATGTTTTTGGCATTTGCATGCTTTAAGAACTTCAAAATATATCAAATGGATGTCAAATCAATATTCTTAAATGTAAATATATATGAATAAGTTTATATAGAACAACCTAAAGGTTTTATGTTATCAGAAAATAAAGACTATGTCTGCAAATTAAAGAAAACAATGTACGGTCTCAAACAAGCTCCCAGGGCATGGTTTTCAAGACTTGATAATCATCTACAACAACAAGGATACATAAGAGGAGCCACTAAAAACCATATTTATATTAAAATTGAAAATCATAATATGATCATTGTTGCAGTATATGTGGATGATATTGTTGATACTGAGAGGGGGGTGAATCAGTATCAAGTACAATTTAAAAACCTTTTCAACTTATACTTAAACCAGTCAATTATATCCAATGAGAAATGAACAATAGTATAAGAGTTACACCAATACACCACAATACACCATGCACAATATATGAGAAATAATCAATAGTTATTATTTAAGGGAAGTAATGACTTCCAAAGGTAGCTACAGCTTCCAAATATAAAGGGAGGGATAAACCTCCAAGAGGAATATACAATCCTACAATATCAGGAGAGGTTTGACCTCTCCATCCTTTCCCCTTCCTTCCACCCAATAATATATGAGAGATAATAAAACTTTACATTGAATCATCACCATCAACCAACCATCACATAGAGCCTGATAATGCTTCCTGAGACTTCTTCAACTTCTGTAATTCTTAAATTCTTGTAATACTCTCATCCTTTAGATAATATTACTCAATGTATTCTCTGAAACTCCTCCAAGTTTCGCTCCTTGAATCCTCCCCAAAAAGAAGTTATAGAAAGAATGGTAGACTTTATTCAATTTTGGTTTATTCAAGAGAGCGAACTTGTACATAATGCCCCACGCTCAATATTTAACATCCAATTCTGAAACTCACACACAAGAAACTACAGTCCGTAATATTTCCAATGAAATGTGTCCCACTTCATTTTGATTCTCTATGAAGAAGTTATGACTGTTTTACCTGGAACACCTATTTATTGACTAGCTTCAGGACTCGTCAAAAACCCTATCTTCCACAGACTGTATATCCATAATTATAGAGAATCAAGAGATGAAATTTTTACCACATGTACCTTGATATGTCTTCTCAATACCATAACAATGTCACAATATGAATCCTTCTATAAAAAAATTTATAGAGAAAATGGTAAGATGACCTGAAAATAACATACCTTAGAACACATCACCAAAAGACTTCATCCTCCCTTGAAATCCGGCCTTCTTTACTTCCGATTTCCTCTAAAATTNACTTATACTTAAACCAGTCAATTATATCCAATGAGAAATGAACAATAGTATAAGAGTTACACCAATACACCACAATACACCATGCACAATATATGAGAAATAATCAATAGTTATTATTTAAGGGAAGTAATGACTTCCAAAGGTAGCTACAGCTTCCAAATATAAAGGGAGGGATAAACCTCCAAGAGGAATATACAATCCTACAATATCAGGAGAGGTTTGACCTCTCCATCCTTTCCCCTTCCTTCCACCCAATAATATATGAGAGATAATAAAACTTTACATTGAATCATCACCATCAACCAACCATCACATAGAGCCTGATAATGCTTCCTGAGACTTCTTCAAATTCTGTAATTCTTATATTCTTGGAATACTTTCATCCTTTAGATAATATTACTCAATGTATTCTCTGAAACTCCTCCAAGTTTCACTCCTTGAATCCTCCCCAAAAAGAAGTTATAGAAAGAATGGTAGGCTTTATTCAATTTTGGTTTATTCAAGAGAGCGAACTTGTACAGAATGCCCCACGCTCAATATTTAACATCCGATTCTGAAACTCGCACAAAAGAAACTACAGTCTGTAATATTTCCAATGAAATGTGTCCCACTTCATTTTGATTCTCTATGAATAATTTATGATTGTTTTACCTGGAACACCTATTTATTGACTAGCTTCAGGACTCATCAAAAACCCTATCTTCCACAGAGTGTATATCCATAATTATAGAGAATCAAGAGCTGAAAATTTTACCACAGGTACCTTGATATGTCTTCTCAATACCATAACAATGTCACAATCTGAATCCTTCTATAAACAAAGTTATAGAGAAAATGGTAAGACGACCTGAAAATAACATACCTTAGAACACATCACCAAAAGACTTCATCCTCCCTTGAAATCCAGCCTTCTTTACTTCCGATTTCCTCTAAAATTCGACTTGTGTATCAAATGAATGTATAATGATATTTATTTATACCATTTATTTCACTTCCTTTTAACATTAGGGACGACCTAACACTTTCTTATTTTGTAATTTTTTTCTTTAATTANTTCTTCAATTCACTTTGTCATCTTCAAAAATTCATTTCTCCTCAACCATGAGGATCCACATGACGTGCCACATACCACTGGAAAAAACATGATGTATACTATTCATCCATGGGTGGTGTATCTGCATGTGCTTCATGTCCAAATACCTTCATCAATCTTGCGGTCCAAAACCAATGACTAGGGTTAACATCAATGACAACAACCAATTTTCCAACAATCTCCCCCTTTGTCATTGATGGCAAAACTCATGCTCCCCCTATCATCATGATCCCATTTTCTCTCCCCCTTTGACATCAATGGAAAAGGGTAGGGCTTATCCCCCTGAGTTTAATGGAAAAAGGTAACCTTCTTCTTTGGGGATACCCCCCCTGAACATGTGGCACTCAATAATACTTCATCCTTATTTTTGGTGTTTGAGACTTTTTCTTCCTCGATATCCTTTTGTGTGGCTTTTTTCTTCTCTCTCTTCTTCAAGTCTAGGATGTATATGTTGTTCGGTCTTCTTGTTGCAATTGCAACCAATATTCCTGAGTTATTTTCTCTGGATTTACATTTTTGGGAGTCAAACGTAAGAGTGTATCCTTGATCACACATTTTACTAACACTGAGTAGATTATCCTTCAAGTCTTCAACCAATAGGACATTCTTTGATTTTAAATTTTTTCTTCCAAGCTCTACTACACCTTCTCCAGGTATTTTGGCAGATGAGTCATCTCCAAATGCAACATTACCACCCTTTCTCTTCAAGCTGATGAATTTGTCTTCATCCCGGTCATGTGTGAAGAACATCTACTCTCTTTGTACCAGTCATCTTCTTCTTTACATTCTTCAGTAGTTAATGCCATTCGATAATCTTCATTGTTTGGAATCTCTTTCCTTCCCCATACTGTGGTTGGCATAGAGACATCTTCATTCATATATCTGCAATATCGTGCTTTGTGACCAAGATAATTACATTTGTAGCATACAATGTTTTTATCCATCAATGGGGAAAATGAATTATAAATTATGTTGACAAATCCACGATTATTTCCATATCTTCTATTTACACCATTCATGTTTCTTGCGTATTTTTTTCTTTCATTGATTCTGGAATTAATTGTCTTATGTCCAAAATTTTTTCAAGTATAACAATGACCAAGAAATAAATTTTGATACCTTGGAGTAAGTGGCCTTCTTTGTGATGTAGTCCATCTGGGTTCATGATATACTCTTCTGTAGTGTCCTTCATACTGATTGAAGCTTCTTTGATTCCTAAAGGTAGGAGGTCTTCTTGGATATTCATCTCTTTTGTAATCATTCCTTCTTTCTGGTATCCTAGTCCACTTCTCATCAACTNTTCTTCAATTCACTTTGTCATCTTCAAAAATTCATTTCTCCTCAACCATGAGGATCCACATGACGTGCCACATACCACTGGAAAAAACATGATGTATACTATTCATCCATGGGTGTTGCATCTGCATGTGCTTCATGTCCAAATACCTTCATCAATCTTGCAGTCCAAAACCAATGACTAGGGTTAACATCAATGACAACAACCAATTTTCCAACAATCTCCCCTTTTTTCATTGATGGAAACACTCATGCTCCCCCTATCATCATGATCCCAATTTCTCTCCCCCTTTGACATCAATGGAAAAGGGTAGGGCTTATCCCCCTTAGTTTAATGGCAAAAGGTAACCTTCTTCTTTGGGGCTACTCCCCCTGAACATGTGGCACTCAATAATACTTCATCCTTATTTTTGGTCTTTGAGACTTTTTCTTCCTCGATATCCTTTTGTGTGGATTTTTTCTTCTCTCTCTTCTTCAAGTCTAGGATGTATATGTTGTTCGGTCTTCTTGTTGCAGTTGCAACCAATATTCCTGAGTTATTTTCTCTGGATTTACATTTTTGGGAGTCAAACGTAAGAGTGTATCCTTGATCACACATTTTACTAACACTGAGTAGATTATGCTTCAAGTCTTCAACCAATAGGAAATTCTTTGATTTTACATTTTTTCTTCCAATCTCTACTACACCTTCTCCAAGTATTTTGGCAGATGAGTCATCTCCAAATGCAACATTGCCGCCCTTTCTCTTCAAGTTGATGAATTTGTCTTGATCCTGGTCATGTGTGAAGAACATCTACTCTCTTTGTACCAGTCATGTTCTTCTTTACATTCTTCAGTAGTTAATGCCATTCGACAATCTTCATTGTTTGGAATCTCTTTCCTTCCCCATACTGTGGTTGGCATAGAGACATCTTCATTTATATATCTGCAATATCGTGCTTTGTGACCAAGATAATTACATTTGTAGCATACAATGTTTTTGTCCATCAATGGGGAAAATGAATTATAAATTATGTTGACAAATCCATGATTATTTCCATATCTTCTATTTACACCATTCATGTTTCTTGCGTATTTTTTTCTTTCATTGATTCTGGAATTAATTGTCTTATGTCCAAAATTTTTGCAAGTATAACAATGACCAAGAAATAAATTTTGATACCTTGGAGTAAGTGGCCTTCTTTGTGATGTAGTCCATCTGGGTTCATGATCTACTCTTCTGTAGTGTCCTTCATACTGATTGAAGCTTCTTTGATTCCTAAAGGTAGGAGGTCGTCTTGGATATTCATCTCTTTTGTAATCATTCCTTCTTTCTGGTATCCTAGTCCACTTCTCATCAACTCTCTGTGTAGCTCTTTCTTCAACATTCTTGTTGGTATTTGGATATTCTTTGTATGAAGTTTCACCCATGCATCCAAGATGTGTTAAGTCTTTTGGAACTTGATATTTTCTTAAGCTCTTCCTCAATGAGACAACTTCTTGTTCAAGTTTCTCACAATCTNTTCACAACTACCCAATTCACTTCTTAGTTTTCTATGTGTGTCTTTGAGCTTGCTATTTTCAATCTCAACATGCTTCAATTTTTTAATATTCTCATCTTCTTTTTGAATAATTTTTGCTTCATGATTTTTTTCTTCTTCATTGGAATTTTCTTTTTTAGTGTCATCTCTTTCAATCCTTGTATGAGGACATTAAAATTCAACATGTCCTACTCCTTCACAATTAAAGCAAAATAACTGACCTCTATTTGCTTCTTTGAAATATGAGATGTTGTAATTTGCTTCAACTTCTTCTTCTTCTTCTTCTGCTTCTTCCCTTGCATAAAGGTCTTGTAGCTTGTCCCAAATATCTTTTGATTATTCACATGATCCCACCTTGGATTTCACTCAATTTGTCAATCCATCCAGGATGGTATCTATTGCCAATTTCTTATTCCTTTTTGCCTCCTTCTGAGTTGCAGTCTTTGGTTTCTTCAAAGCATTGTATCCTGAAGAAACTGAGAACGAAACATCTACCCCAAGATCTTTCAAGTAAGTTTCCATTCTATTACTCTAGTATTCAAAATTTCTTCCATCAAATGGTGGAATCCCATTTGGAATTTTGTCTTCCATTTGTTCTTAGGATCTTCCTTCCGGTGGTTAAACTGTACTGAAGGTAACCCGCTCTGATACCAATTGTTGATACTGAGAGGGGGGTGAATCAGTATCAAGTACAATTTAAAAACCTTTTTCAAATTATACTTAAACCAT
>JZKD02S1721011.1:13420-24080 GCA_000966675.3 Picea glauca
CCTCTAGCACAAGGGAGGTGTCCTTAAGTGAAGTGTAAGATGAACCATAGAATTAAATGGGATGGTGGATAAATACCAATGTCAATCCAAAGGGTTATGGAGTCAAGCAATACGAGCAAAGATGGTTTAAAATATTATGAAGAAAACATAGTCAATCCATGCATTGATGTGCCATGAGTATTCCACATAGATTTTTAGTTTATATGATAGTGAGTGAGATCTCTAACAAAATATGCACCATCACAACCAATGTATTTAAATCCAATAAATAATGTGCAACCCTAATAGTGAAGGAACAACCATAACCTGATATTATAAGAGATAAGGACCAAGTAGGAAAACCTTCAATAGAAAATTGACAACCCAACAACACATCACATCTTACATAACAATTTCATAGGATTAAATGAGCCATTAACATATGAAAACATCCAATCTATCATTATAGCATAAAGCTTCCCCAATATCCAACATTACATCAAGGATCTCACCCTAAGTGCATGAATTGGTCCCTTGGAGTGATTTCCATTTGGTGGTGAATTCCTTATTTTTATGATTTCACCTTGGTGCATCAATTGGTACCTTCATCTCTTGGTCCCGTGGATCAATTTTCCTATGGTGGAAAACTTCCTATTTTTTAGGATTTGACCCCAGTTCATCAATTGGTCCATTGGAGCGATTTCTCTAATTTTTGGGATTTCATCCTACGCGCCAATTGCCCTATTGGGGCAATTTCCATTTTTTTAGGATTTCATCATGTGCATGAATTGGTCCCTTCGATTTATTTCCCTTTGGTGGTGAATTCCTTATAATTCTTTTAGGAATTCAATCCGATGCATCAATTAGTCATTTTAAGCGATTTTCCTTTGGTGTTGAATTCCCTAATTTTTAGGATTTCACCTGGATTTCATCTATAAAACCTCCAAGGCTCATTATTTCTCTCTTTTTCCCCTTTCATTTTCCAAATCACTAAGAAGACCAAGATATTCCATTCTATGTCCATTGTAGGTTGTAGGTTAAATCTTTTACAATGGGGAAGATTCAAAATCTCATGCAATTCAATCTCCATGCATGTGGGAAAACATGAGACAAAAAAGTGATACTATGCTACAAAATTTTCACAACTACCATGACCTATGTGTCATGCTTTAGGAGATTCACCACACATCATGTTCAAGGATTTTTCTCTATCTAAAATGGATCTTTTACAAATTTCAATTTTGTTTATGGATTGGAAGATAGCATTGTCACAAGCCCCAAGACTACTTAGTTCTTCAAGGTCTCTCCCTTCTTAAACAACTCTCCAATTATAGCTCCAAAGGATATGAAAAGATGATTCCTATACATCTATGGAAGGATTTCTTCATTATCTAAAATAGGTCTATGAAAAATTTTGATTTCACCTCTTGAAACAAAAGTTATAAGTAATTTGAAGCAACTGCCCCAAAATAACATTGGAATTTTTGAAATTTATCTTCTTTACTTAGGAATTTTAACTAATCCATTAAATTATCATCAATACACCATTTGAAGCACAAGATATCTCATTTTCTTTGTTTGAGCCTCATCCATATGGGTTTTCCATCACATGAAAAAACCATCTTTTTAATGAAAAATCAAGAGGTCCACCCCAAAGTCATTTTTCAAAGTCAATATTTGTCAAAAACCCCAAAAGGAAACACTACTAGAAAACTCGAAAAGATACCCATTAAAAATGATGAATAAAGGTAGATCTATGAATAATCCTTCGATCCACATGAACCCCCATGAATAATTCTTCAATACTTGTGAGCATGTAATAGGTTCGAGAAAAAGGTTTGTGACTACATGAACACACTTGTCAAAAAGATCAATAATGGAAACCAATGGAATGGTGACTCCAAGAGCACATAGTTGACATATAACCATGGGGGGAATTGTCAAATGTCATGCTTTGTCACCTCTTTGATACCATTTTGTTTGTCTTTTTTTTAAACACCTACAGGTCATTGGTCTTTTGATGTCTCTAGCGTTGTTTCCATAGCGTAAATGTGCAGATGAGATGTCACTGATATAGCATACACGTTGACCAATTGGCGTTACCTTCCGTCGGCCTTCCGACATCCCTATCACCATTTTCATGGCATCAATGTCATAGGTGAGACGTCGTTGATATAGAAAACACGTCTGACGACCGACGTTACCTTCCGTCGGTATTTTGACATCCCTAACGTCATTGTCATGGAATCAACGTCACATGTGAGATGTTGTTGATATAGCATACACGTCGGAATACTGAAGTGACCTTATGTCGTTCTTTCGATGGTTAAGGTGTCGTAGGTAAGATGTCCTGACATCGTTATAGTGACTTCCATAGTGGGATTAGACAGTGAATTCGATGACGACACATGTCCTCATGAAACGTTGCAACAGAGACGATATCTGTGTCATCGAAAAACTGACGTCATTTGAAATGACATTTGAGGGGGTCCAATGTTTGTCGTTCTCCTGACAATATAAAGTGGCAATTGCTATGAACATGCCATTGGAATTTGAACCAAATGTACTAGTGTGAGGCAGTGATGATAACATAATATTCTTCATGGTGACATTTCTGGTAATGTCTAGTATCGGAAATCCAAATGTCTTTGTCTCATTGTTTTCATTCCCTTCTTCATTTTCCATATTTCTGAACAACAATTTATAGGATGCAAGTGATGTTTCCCCACTAGGTGATGGTTCAACCACTAGATTAGTTGGGATATTTAATTTTTCCAATAGTTTATGTACTACTCCAACTACAGATTCATCCTCTTCTACCACTGCCTCAATTTCCTTTCCAATTTCTTCTTCTAATTGGGTCGCCATTGCTTCTCTTGCTACTTGTTGTGACATGTTTCCAAATTGCATAGTAGATTCAACTTCAGGGTCTTTTACGATAGTTTCAATTACTTTATCTGAACTTTCTCCATTGAAAAATTTTCGTACATAGCGATCAACAAAATTACTAGGAGGGGTTTTCTTGGAACAAATAAATTTTTTGGAATTTTTGTTGCAATAAATATGCCTTTACTATCCCTAAGTCTACTCATATAAAAGAAAAAAGATATAATGCTAAAAAAACACAAATTCTAACTATTAAAGGGAAGAGGACAACCTATATTTGGAGTGACCCCACCAAAGTGGATGAGCAGGTTCTTACCTCTCTTCTTACTATCTTCTCTCTGCCCTTAGGTCGTCCTTAAAACCAATCCAAAATCATAAAATCAATCTAATTCAAGCACTACCTATTACCGTTTACAACTCCATGGCAATGACGCAAAAATGTTGGTGCAATTATATGTATAATATATTACCAATCATTAATATATCAACCAAGATTCATAATCAACAGATTTGTTAAACCATATGTGTTGGAAACATATATTTTAACTATATCATCAAGAAAAATGAGTGGATTACTCATGTTTTTAAGGAAATATAATTGATATAGGGTGCAACATTAAGGTGATTGTGGATGTCAGAAATAAGACCCAACATCAATACTTCTTGCCCAATCTGCATCAATATATGCAGTTAATGTGAAATCTGTTGTTTATGGATACCGTAAACCAAAATCCAAGGTGATTTTGAGATATCTAAAAATCCTTTTAACTTCCTTCATATTTGTCTCTTTAGGTGTAGATTGAAATTTGTTCACTAGTTCTACAACTTGCATGTTGTTTGGTCTTGTTTTTGTTGCATATAATAGACTACCAATCATTGATCTATACATGGTTTTCTCTAATTTAATTGATTCACCATCTTTTCTTAGTTTGCATCTTGTAATCATAGGATTTCTCATAGGTTTTCAATCTTCCATTTGAAATTTCTTCAACATTTCTTTAATGTATTTGGTCTGAGATATGAATATACTTTTTTCTGGTCGTGGGACTTGTAGTCCTAGGAATAATGTTAGTTCACCAAGCATTGACATCTCGAATTACTTTTTCATTTATGTAGAAAATTGCTTGCTTAGAGGATTTAGATTACTTCCAAAGATGATATATGTTGGAAGATTGGTTGTTGTCATTGATGTCAACCTTAGTCATTGGTTTTGGACCGCAAGATTGATGAAGGTATTTGGACATGAAGGACAATGCACATGCAGATACAACACCCATGGATGGATAGTATAAATAATGTTGTTTCCAATGGTATGTGGCACGTCACGTGTATCCTCATGGTTGAGGAGAAATGAATTTTTGAAGGTGACAAAGTGAATTGAAGAAGGAAGTACATGTAGGCCATGAAGATCATTAAAGAAAAGAATTACAAAATAAGAAAGTGTCAGGTCGGCCCTAATGTTAAAAGTAAGTGACATAAATGGTATAAATAAATACCATTATACATTAATTTGATACACAAGTCTAATTTCAAAGGAAATCAGAAGTAAAGAAGGTTGGATTTCAAGGGAGGATGAAGTATTTTGGTGATGTGTTCTAAGGTATGTTATTTTCAATTCATCTTACCATTTTGACTATAAATTTTTTTCTAGAATGATTCATATGGTGAAATTGATATGGTATTGAGAAGACATATCAAGGTACCTGTGGTAAATGTTTCACCTCTTTATTCACTATAATTATGGAGATACACTCTGTGGAAGATAGGGTTTTTGACCAGTCCTGAAGCTAGTCAATAAATAGGTGTTCCGGGTAAAATAATAATAACTTATTTATAGAGAATACAAATGAAGTGGAACAAATTTCATTGGAAATATTACGGAATTTATTTTCTTGTGTGTGAGTTTCCGAATCTGATGTTAAATATTGAGCGTGGGGAATTCTGTACAAGTTATCTCTCGTGAATAAACCAGAATTGAATAAAGTCTACCATTCTTTCTATAACTTCTTTTTCGAGAGGATTAAAGGAGTGAAAATTGGAGGAATTTCAGAGAACACATTGAGTAATATTATCTATAGGATCATATTATTCCAAGAATTGAATAATTATAGAAGTTGAAGAAGTCTCAGGAAGCATTATCAGGCTCTATGTGATGGTTGGTTGATGGTGATGATTTAATGTAAAGTTTTATTATCTCTCNCCCCAATATCCAACATTACATCAAGGATCTCACCCTAAGTGCATGAATTGGTCCCTTGGAGTGATTTCCATTTGGTGGTGAATTCCTTATTTTTATGATTTCACCTTGGTGCATCAATTGGTACCTTCATCTCTTGGTCCCGTGGATCAATTTTCCTATGGTGGAAAACTTCCTATTTTTTAGGATTTGACCCCAGTTCATCAATTGGTCCATTGGAGCGATTTCTCTAATTTTTGGGATTTCATCCTACGCGCCAATTGCCCTATTGGGGCAATTTCCATTTTTTTAGGATTTCATCATGTGCATGAATTGGTCCCTTCGATTTATTTCCCTTTGGTGGTGAATTCCTTATAATTCTTTTAGGAATTCAATCCGATGCATCAATTAGTCATTTTAAGCGATTTTCCTTTGGTGTTGAATTCCCTAATTTTTAGGATTTCACCTGGATTTCATCTATAAAACCTCCAAGGCTCATTATTTCTCTCTTTTTCCCCTTTCATTTTCCAAATCACTAAGAAGACCAAGATATTCCATTCTATGTCCATTGTAGGTTGTAGGTTAAATCTTTTACAATGGGGAAGATTCAAAATCTCATGCAATTCAATCTCCATGCATGTGGGAAAACATGAGACAAAAAAGTGATACTATGCTACAAAATTTTCACAACTACCATGACCTATGTGTCATGCTTTAGGAGATTCACCACACATCATGTTCAAGGATTTTTCTCTATCTAAAATGGATCTTTTACAAATTTCAATTTTGTTTATGGATTGGAAGATAGCATTGTCACAAGCCCCAAGACTACTTAGTTCTTCAAGGTCTCTCCCTTCTTAAACAACTCTCCAATTATAGCTCCAAAGGATATGAAAAGATGATTCCTATACATCTATGGAAGGATTTCTTCATTATCTAAAATAGGTCTATGAAAAATTTTGATTTCACCTCTTGAAACAAAAGTTATAAGTAATTTGAAGCAACTGCCCCAAAATAACATTGGAATTTTTGAAATTTATCTTCTTTACTTAGGAATTTTAACTAATCCATTAAATTATCATCAATACACCATTTGAAGCACAAGATATCTCATTTTCTTTGTTTGAGCCTCATCCATATGGGTTTTCCATCACATGAAAAAACCATCTTTTTAATGAAAAATCAAGAGGTCCACCCCAAAGTCATTTTTCAAAGTCAATATTTGTCAAAAACCCCAAAAGGAAACACTACTAGAAAACTCGAAAAGATACCCATTAAAAATGATGAATAAAGGTAGATCTATGAATAATCCTTCGATCCACATGAACCCCCATGAATAATTCTTCAATACTTGTGAGCATGTAATAGGTTCGAGAAAAAGGTTTGTGACTACATGAACACACTTGTCAAAAAGATCAATAATGGAAACCAATGGAATGGTGACTCCAAGAGCACATAGTTGACATATAACCATGGGGGGAATTGTCAAATGTCATGCTTTGTCACCTCTTTGATACCATTTTGTTTGTCTTTTTTTTAAACACCTACAGGTCATTGGTCTTTTGATGTCTCTAGCGTTGTTTCCATAGCGTAAATGTGCAGATGAGATGTCACTGATATAGCATACACGTTGACCAATTGGCGTTACCTTCCGTCGGCCTTCCGACATCCCTATCACCATTTTCATGGCATCAATGTCATAGGTGAGACGTCGTTGATATAGAAAACACGTCTGACGACCGACGTTACCTTCCGTCGGTATTTTGACATCCCTAACGTCATTGTCATGGAATCAACGTCACATGTGAGATGTTGTTGATATAGCATACACGTCGGAATACTGAAGTGACCTTATGTCGTTCTTTCGATGGTTAAGGTGTCGTAGGTAAGATGTCCTGACATCGTTATAGTGACTTCCATAGTGGGATTAGACAGTGAATTCGATGACGACACATGTCCTCATGAAACGTTGCAACAGAGACGATATCTGTGTCATCGAAAAACTGACGTCATTTGAAATGACATTTGAGGGGGTCCAATGTTTGTCGTTCTCCTGACAATATAAAGTGGCAATTGCTATGAACATGCCATTGGAATTTGAACCAAATGTACTAGTGTGAGGCAGTGATGATAACATAATATTCTTCATGGTGACATTTCTGGTAATGTCTAGTATCGGAAATCCAAATGTCTTTGTCTCATTGTTTTCATTCCCTTCTTCATTTTCCATATTTCTGAACAACAATTTATAGGATGCAAGTGATGTTTCCCCACTAGGTGATGGTTCAACCACTAGATTAGTTGGGATATTTAATTTTTCCAATAGTTTATGTACTACTCCAACTACAGATTCATCCTCTTCTACCACTGCCTCAATTTCCTTTCCAATTTCTTCTTCTAATTGGGTCGCCATTGCTTCTCTTGCTACTTGTTGTGACATGTTTCCAAATTGCATAGTAGATTCAACTTCAGGGTCTTTTACGATAGTTTCAATTACTTTATCTGAACTTTCTCCATTGAAAAATTTTCGTACATAGCGATCAACAAAATTACTAGGAGGGGTTTTCTTGGAACAAATAAATTTTTTGGAATTTTTGTTGCAATAAATATGCCTTTACTATCCCTAAGTCTACTCATATAAAAGAAAAAAGATATAATGCTAAAAAAACACAAATTCTAACTATTAAAGGGAAGAGGACAACCTATATTTGGAGTGACCCCACCAAAGTGGATGAGCAGGTTCTTACCTCTCTTCTTACTATCTTCTCTCTGCCCTTAGGTCGTCCTTAAAACCAATCCAAAATCATAAAATCAATCTAATTCAAGCACTACCTATTACCGTTTACAACTCCATGGCAATGACGCAAAAATGTTGGTGCAATTATATGTATAATATATTACCAATCATTAATATATCAACCAAGATTCATAATCAACAGATTTGTTAAACCATATGTGTTGGAAACATATATTTTAACTATATCATCAAGAAAAATGAGTGGATTACTCATGTTTTTAAGGAAATATAATTGATATAGGGTGCAACATTAAGGTGATTGTGGATGTCAGAAATAAGACCCAACATCAATACTTCTTGCCCAATCTGCATCAATATATGCAGTTAATGTGAAATCTGTTGTTTATGGATACCGTAAACCAAAATCCAAGGTGATTTTGAGATATCTAAAAATCCTTTTAACTTCCTTCATATTTGTCTCTTTAGGTGTAGATTGAAATTTGTTCACTAGTTCTACAACTTGCATGTTGTTTGGTCTTGTTTTTGTTGCATATAATAGACTACCAATCATTGATCTATACATGGTTTTCTCTAATTTAATTGATTCACCATCTTTTCTTAGTTTGCATCTTGTAATCATAGGATTTCTCATAGGTTTTCAATCTTCCATTTGAAATTTCTTCAACATTTCTTTAATGTATTTGGTCTGAGATATGAATATACTTTTTTCTGGTCGTGGGACTTGTAGTCCTAGGAATAATGTTAGTTCACCAAGCATTGACATCTCGAATTACTTTTTCATTTATGTAGAAAATTGCTTGCTTAGAGGATTTAGATTACTTCCAAAGATGATATATGTTGGAAGATTGGTTGTTGTCATTGATGTCAACCTTAGTCATTGGTTTTGGACCGCAAGATTGATGAAGGTATTTGGACATGAAGGACAATGCACATGCAGATACAACACCCATGGATGAATAGTATACATAATGTTGTTTCCAATGGTATGTGGCACGCCACGTGTATCCTCATGGTTGAGGAGAAATGAATTTTTGAAGATGACAAAGTGAATTGAAGAAGGAAGTACATGTAGGCCATGAAGATCATTAAAGAAAAGAATTACAAAATAAGAAAGTGTCAGGTCGCCCCTAATGTTAAAAGTAAGTGACATAAATGGTATAAATAAATATCATTATACATTAATTTGATACACAATTCTAATTTCATAGGAAATCAGAAGTAAAGAAGGTTGGATTTCAAGGGAGGATGAAGTATTTTGGTGATGTGTTCTAAGGAATGTTATTTTCAATTCATCTTACCATTTTGACTATAACTTTTTTTCTAGAATGATTCATATGGTGAAATTGATATGGTATTGAGAAGACATATCAAGGTACCTGTGGTAAATGTTTCACCTCTTTATTCACTATAATTATGGAGATACACTCTGTGGAGGATAGGGTTTTTGACCAGTCCTGAAGCTAGTCAATAAATAGGTGTTGGGGGTAAAACAATAATAACTTATTCATAGAGAATCCAAATGAAGTGGAACAAATTTCATTGGAAATATTATGGAATTTAGTTTCTTGTGTGTGAGTTTCCGAATCTGATGTTAAATATTGAGCATGGGGAATTCTGTACAAGTTATCTCTCGTGAATAAACCATAATTGAATAAAGTCTACAATTCTTTCTAAAACTTGTTTTTGGGGAGGATTAAAGGAGTGAAAATTGGAGGAATTTCAGAGAACACATTGAGTAATATTATCTATAGGATCATATTATTCCAAGAATTGAAGAATTACAGAAGTTGAAGAAGTCTCAGGAAGCATTATCAAGCTCTATGTGATGGTTGGTTGATGGTGATGATATAATGTAAAGTTTTATTATCTCTCATATATTATTGGGTGGAAGGAAGGGGAAAGGATGGAGAGGTCAACCCTATATTGATATTGGAGGATTGTATATTCCTCTTGTATTTTTATCCCTCCCTTTATATTTGGAAGCTGTAGCTACCTTTGGAAGTCATTACTTCCCTTGAATAATAACTATTGATTATTTCTCATATATTGTGCATGGTGTATTGTGGTGTATTGGTGTAAATCTTATACTATTCTTCATTTCTCATTGGATATAATTGAATGGTTTAAGTATAATTTGAAAAGGTTTTTAAATTGTACTTGATACTGATTCACCCCCCTCTCAGTATCAACAATTGGTATCAGAGCGGGTTACCTTCAGTACAGTTTAAGCACCGGAAGGAAGATCCTAAGAATAAATGGAAGACAAAATTCCAAATGGAATTCCACCATTTGATGAAAGAAATTTTGAATACTAGAGTAATAGAATGGAAACTTACTTGAAAGATATTGGGGTAGATGTTTGGTTCTCAGTTTCTTCAGGATACAATGATTTAAATAAACCAAAGACTGCAACTCAGAAGGAGGCAAAAAGGAATAAGAAATTGGCAATAGATACCATCCAGGATGGATTGACAAATTGAGTGAAATCCAAGGTGGGATCATGTGAATAATCAAAAGAGATTTGGGACAAGCTACAAGACCTTTATGCAAGGGAAGAAGCAGCAGAAGAAGAAGAAGTTGAAGCAAATTACAACATCTCATATTTCAAAGAAGTAAATAGAGGTCAGTTCTTTTGCTTTAATTTTGAAGGAGTAGGACATGTTGAATTTTAATGTCCTCATACAAGGATTGAAAGAGATGACACTAAAAAAGAAAATTCCAATGAAGAAGAAAAAAATCATGAAGAAAAAATTATTCAAAAAGAAGATGAGAATATTAAAAAATTGAAGCATGTTGAGATTGAAAATAGCAAGCTCAAAGACACACATAGAAAACTAAGAAGTGAATTGGGTAGTTGTGAA